>VDFB02252098.1:0-63759 GCA_007258455.2 Sequoia sempervirens
ATTTGTTAATTGAGTCTTTTTATCTTGTAATTTTTAAAATAATGAGATTTTACTTGATAATTATTTTAAAATATCATTTAGAAATGATTTAAAATATATAAATTAATTTAAAATCTTAAGAACAATTAAAAGATTTAATTAATTACGGGTTGACTTTTACTTTTTATTATTTTTCTATTCATTTAATTTGTTAGAGAAATAAAATTCATAATTTAAATATAAATAACAAACTAAAAGTAAGATAATTGGATGCTTACAATAAGATAATATATGATTCGTTTTCAAATGATGAAGATAATGAAGACAATTAATGTTTAAGTTTGGTATGTGGGACCAAAAAAGGATGTTTACAATATATTTTATTATATATTTTATTTCAAGTGATTTCTATAAAAAAAGGATGTAGTCTTTGTTGGTCATAATCATTGTAATTATGTTTTTTTCAATTAAAGTGTATCTATTTATTTCAAATCTTCTAAATTGATATTTTTAGAAAATAACTATTAGTGAGAGGTTAATCAAGATAATCTAAATCATTAAATATAGAATGACGAAATGAAATTAAAAGTAAAATCATTTTTTGCAGCATCTAAATTATGAAGAAAAAAATTAACTATCAAAACTTGCTTATTTGCATAAATAATATGATTAATAAAATATTTATAGTAAAAATAATTCAACAAAATTTGAGTGATTGTCTTGATTTAAAATTATAATTAAAAATGTCAATATAATAATCTCAAAATATTTAATCTAACTTATTTTTAAAAATATTATAATGTTCAAATAAAGGAGTTTTAATACATATAATAAAGCTATTTTTATTTTATATTTTATAATATTTCATGCTTGTAAAGTTTTCCAAGTGCTTTTAGGTCCACATTATATGAAAGGATTATTAGTTATTAGTCTTTTTTTAAAATTCTTATGAAAATTCAACATTCTCAAGGTAAGCCCCAAAGATGTCTATAACAACCTAAATTCTCATGTCTCATAGGTTGGAGATACATTATAAAGGAAAAACTTATGACATACAAGACACTTTCGTAATCTTACAAACACTATCATGTCAAGGAAGATAACAACGTACGATCATATGTTATTGTAACCTATTAAACAATTATTTGAATTTTAAATATCACATTTTTATATAATACATCAAAATAAAAATACTAACCTACTTAAGTATCTAATTTTTTTTAACCTTGTCTTATCATTCTCATTCTACAAGGAACCTTTTCTCTTTTCATCTTTAGAATTTAAAAATATATTTAACGTTTTATTATACTTTACACTATATTTAAATTCTAGATTAAATAGCTCAAGTAAAAAGGAAGGGTAGCTCGGGGGATGACCTCACAGTGCAACAGTGTGTTGCTCGATAGTGAAAACACTACATCTTATGTTTGAATCCCATAGAGTGTGGGAGGTGGATCGAATGTTGGTGGGTGGCAAATGATGTTTGCATCGGCGATTGCAGTGGAGGACTCGATGGTGGATATGTTTAGGTGGAGGTTGGTGAAGGACAATGGAGGTCATGGTGTCAATGGTGGAGAACTGAATTTATTGCAAGGTCAAAGATGAAGGTTGGTGGTGGCAGTAGGTTAGAGGGTGTCGATGGTAGGATGGTGGTAGCGAAGGTAGATTGTATGATGGTGGCAATGGCAGTAAATTGGAGAAATGTCGATGGTTGGGAGCTGGAGGTGATAGAGGCAATGGAGGTGTGGAGGATTGCAAGTGTGAAGGAGGAGGTGAAAAAGATGTGGAGGATCAAGGAAGGAAGGGAGTAAGGTGGTGGAAAAAAGGAGGAGGTAGTGGACAATACATAAACACCTTTTGATCCATTGGAATTTATCATATTAATAGTAGTATGCAAAGTGCAATGGTTTTGTTGATAGGAAGAATGAATGGTGTTGTTGATAAGAAGAACAAATCAGAGCTCAAACGTTGGGTTGGATTTTTTTTGGCTAAGAATCAAGGACTAAGGGGTATCCATTTTGTCAAAGTCATGCTAGACACAATTTTGACCTCATCCCTTATGGTGTTTGGACCTTGCACTTAATAATATTTGATTATTTGTGGGCTCATTTAGAACCATTCAACTTTACCAATAAATTAAGGTCCCATTGTCTTGTTTCTATTTTTAAGATTATAATGTTCACCAAATACAACTATCATAATTTTGTCATTTTATAAGAAAATTAAACTCAATAATATAAGCGTTTCAAATATATTGCATAGTTTTAAAATAGACAATGGACAAAAGTAGAACTTGTAAATCATAGAAACAAAGATGAATCTATCAACAAATTTGAATATTGGTAAGGATTTAATATTAGACATTCATAAGTTTGTAAAATGTCATTATAGACAAATATTTCTTGGCAACATACATATTTAATTTAGAACAAAAAAGTTTTGTTCAAGTATTTTAGAGCTAAAAAAAATCATCAAATGTTGCAATAAAAAAATTCCAATCACAATAGTTGTCAACTTATCCTATATTTTCTATCATGGCTTGAAAATGGCCCAATCGAAAGGTTATAAGAAGGTATGGCTTAAGGGGGATTCTCTCAATATTATTAATAATCTGAAGAAATGCTCTACCCCCTCATGGAGTGTTGAAGCCATCATCTTGGATGCTATTGAAATACTTAACTCCCCTAATGAATATTATATATCTCATATATTTTGAGAAGGAAATGGATTAGCTGATATTTTTGTTAATCTTGGTGTTAGGGGTCCTAAGGAATGGGAGGTGAACGACCCTCTCCCCATTGAGGCAACTACGTGTATAAATCATGATTTTCAAAATTGCAAACTTGGTTGATGAAATTGAAATGCTTTGGGCTCGCATGGCTATTTTCACGTGGAAGGAAATTATTCGGAGTGATGGCAAGCTAGATTATAATCGGGAAGATGGTACCTTTCTCGATCTCTATATGGGGAGGCATTCAAAAATCATTACTCACCTTTTCCATAATATTGTTGTCACATGGATTGTGGGCATTTTTCTCTCCTTCTCGAGGTTTCTCCTTATCACTTGCAAGGTTCTCAAACTTTTGTCTTTTGCAAAATTTGGGGCCATGGGAGGTGATAGGAATCTTGTGAAGCCTTTTTCTTGTGACTTTGTTAAGAAAAAGGAGGAAGTGTGGCGTATTTTGGATAATGGTGGGCTCACACCTTATCTGGAAAGGTTGCATGGAAACAACCCGCAAGCGACAGCTATGTTTGCTAAAGCCCAAAATAATAGGGTTTTGAAACTGGGGGGTATAGAGTTTGATGTAAATGAGGATTTCATAGCTAATATCACTAGGCTCTCGACGAAAGGTAAGAAGGTCTATAGAGACAAGGAGTCGAAGGCTGCCATGCAGGTTTTTTTCAAGGGGAATGAAGCTCAAGACCTTAAGTTGACTAAGAGTGGTGGGCACTAGAGGAGCTCGCTCAAACCACTTTGGGGGGATGTCATTGAGAAACTTGTGAGATATATTACCCTTAAAGGTCATTTTTATGTGGTAAATGCTTATCACTTTGTCCTCCTTAATCACTTTCGTGCCATAAAAAGAAATTTTCATTTCCTCTTTATCTTATGGCATCTTTGGAATCTGGGTTGAAGGATCATAAAAGGAATACCAAGAACCTAGTGTTGCACGAAGGGCTTATTCTATTAATTATAGATTATGCTAAAGCCTTTGAGGTTTCCAAACCACTTGCCACTCCCAAGGGTAAGCAACAAAAGTCAGTTGTGGAATATGATACTCTATTTCAAGAGGAGTTGGTCTGCAAGAAAGGAAAAAAGAGGAAAAATGTTATTGAGGAGGAGTCTGAATCTGAGGATGACATGGATTATTTCTTGGACTCCCAAGCTTCCTTGGAAGTGGTCTCACAACTTTCAAATGTGGGAATGTTTGGTAAAGGGGAGTTGGGTCCTAATTTGAAGGGGTATGAGACTGGTAGTGAGCAAAAGGTTGATGATAAGTCGATTAATATTGAAGTTCCTTCTACTACTCGGAAGGAAAGGGTTGAAGAAGTGTCCCTGCCTTCCCCTATTTTTTAGACCAAGAGAAAGGACCTAAAGGCGGGTAGTAACAAAAAATTGACTATCAAGTCTGCTAGTCAGTTGATGGAAATGCAAGCTAGTTCTCCCTTGAAGGATGATGGCAGGAAAGATGTTAACTCCTCGAGTGTTGACATGGGTATGTTGAATAGAAGAAGTTTTATCGTTGAGGATATTATGATTCAGTGTGCAAGCTTCAAATGTCAATTCCTAGTGGTAAAGGTAAGCAGATTTGTGTTAGTCGGGATAAAGTTAGCTTTTATGAGGAGGATATTATTGTGGGGAAGGATGTTTTTAACTTTGACCACGAGGAAATCTCTGATGTTCTGTGGATGGCTAAGGAGAGCTTTATTTCTTTGTTTAAATTGGTTAAATGGGTGTTTCATGAACTCAACATGACCAATGTTCAAGTTTGTGGGGTGATGAGTAAAGTGGGAGAGTCCTCGATTCATAATCAAATTGATGAGTTGTTTGATTCTTTGAAGACTATTACTAAGAAAACTCTGAATATGAAGTTGATGTTAGAGCTAAGAATCTCAACCCTTGAGGACCAAATGGAAAGGATTAATGCTACTTTGGAGAAGGGTGGGGAAGGGACTAAATCTAATGTGAAGTATGAATCTGTTGGCATTTCTCACCCTATGGAAATGGCCAAGAAAAGCAAGGAGATTGCTCCTAGTGAAGTTATTGGTGCTAGTGGTAGGCCTGTGGAGGAAGAGGTTTTTGTTGATAAGGTTGGGGGTGTGTAGAATGTTTTGATTAGTGAGGTGAATGTGGGTGGTCCTGGTGTGTGTACGTGTAATAAGACCAAGCTTCAAGTTGGGGCTCTTGCTAAGAATTTTTATGAGGTTATGGATGAACTTTTAGAAGATTGGGATGAGCGACATAGAGGCTGTTGATATCTTGAAGAATATGTAGTGTTGTTTTTGTTCCTCCTTTTTTGGTTGTTGCCACGCTAATGGTTTACTGTGTTTTGGTTTTTGTTTGATTATTGTAGTTATCTTTTGAGTCAGCTATCCTTTTTTGTAAAGGGTTTTGGGGCCCCTTCAAAACCTACTTTACCTCTAATAAAAAACTTATGCTATATTTTTTGGAAACAAAATGCTCTAGAAAGCATTCTTGGAATAATAAGTCTATCAACTAAACATGATGACGTCAAGCATTCTAGCTTAGAGTCATTTTTTTGGGGGATTAGGTGCTTTCCTTTTTCACTCCAATTTGTGTCCTTATTCTTGTTGCATTTAAATGATTGACATGGACAATGTAGTTATTTATAAAAGATAAGATACTTGCATAAACAATATAGAAAGAAATAACAAAACATATAGAAAAAAATAGAAAAACATGTAGCAAATGGCAATAGCAAATAGTAATATATATAAGCACATAACAATAGCGGTCATTATTACACCTTCATAGTTGATAATACATACACATTTATAGTCACTCAATACTTTACATGTTTCCAAAAGATAATTATTATTAGAATCTTTCAAATCTTTTGTGAGGCTTAATCATAATCAATGAAGTCTCAAAATTCAACATTCTCAAGGTAAGCCCCAAAGATGTCTATAACAACCTAAATTCTTACGTCTCAAAGGTTGGAGATAAGTTATAAAGGAAAAACTTATGACATACAAGACACTATCGTAATCACACAAATACTATAATGTCAAGGAAGATAACAATGTATGATCATATCCTATTGTAACCTATTAAAAAATTATTTGAATTTTAAATATCACTTTTGTTATATAATACATCAAAATAAAAATACTAACCTACTTAAATATCTATTTTTTTAACCTTATCATATCATTCTCATTCTACAAGGAACCTTTTCTCTTTTCATCTTTAGAATTTTAAAAATATATTTAACGTTTTATTATACTTTACACTATATTTAAATTCTAGATTAAATAGCTCAAGTAAAAAGGAAGGGTAGCTTGGGGGATGACCCCGCAGTGCAACGGTGTGTTTCTCGGTAGTGAAAACACTACCTCTTGTGTTTGAATCCCACAGAGTGTGGGAGGTGTATCAGATGTTGGTGGGTGGCGAATAGTGCTTGCTTTGGCGGTTGTAGTGGAGGACTTGATGGTGGATATGTTTGGGTGGAGGTTGGTGAAGGATGATGCGGGTCGTGGTGTTGGTGGTGGAGAACTGAATTTGTTGTGGGGTCAAAGATGAAGGAAGGCTAGTGGTGGCAATAAGTTAGACGGTGTCGACAATAGGATGGTGGCAGCAATAGTAAATTGGAGAAATGTCGATAGTTGGGAGCTGGAGGTGACAAAGGAAATAAAGGTGTGGAGGATTGCAGGTGTGAAGGAGGAGGAAACAAAGATGTGGAGGATTAAGGAAGTAAGGGAGTAAGGTGGTGGAAAAAAAGAGGCGGGGAGAAGAGGAGTTAAGGAGGCAAGGAGAAGAGGAGGTGTGTGAGAGTGGAGGAGGCGGGGAGAAAGGTGGAGGAGGTAGGAAGGAGGTAGGAAGGAGGTAGGAGGCCGAAAGAAAAAGGAGGAGACAACAAGAATCATGGAGAGAATGTTGAGGATGAGGTCCCCTAAATGTGGCCTCACTAGTTCATAGCTCTAGTCAAAAGCATTCACCTATTAAAAAAAAAGGAAGGGTAGGTTATAAAGCATTTATATGTTTTAAAAAATTGATATAAGGAGAGAGGTTTAGATGAGTCTACATTTAGTATTTTAAAAGTTTAATATTTATTTAAGAGGAGTTTATTTGTTAATCAAGTCCTTTTATTTTGTAGTTTTTAATATAATGAGATTTTACTTAATAATTATTTTAAAATATCATTTAGAAATGATTTAAAAATATATAAATTAATTTTAAATCTTAAAAACAATTAAAAGATTTAATGAATTATGGATTGACTTTTACTTTTTATTGTTTTTCTATTCATTTAATTTGTTAGCGAAATAAAAATGATAATTTAAATATAAATAACAAACTAAAGGTAATATATTGGATGCTTACAATAAGTATAATATATGATACGTTTTCAAATGATGAAGATAGTGAAGACTTAATGTTTAAGTTTCGCATGTGGGACCAAAAAAGGATGTTTACAATATATTTTATTTCAAGTCATTTTTATAAAAAGAAATGATGTAGTCTTTGTTGGTCATAATCATTGTAATTGTTATGTTTTTTCAATTAAAGTGTATCTATTTATTTCAACTCTTCTAAATTGACATTTTTTAAAAATAACTAATAGTGAGAGGTTAATTAAGATAATCTAAATCATTAAATATAGAATGATGAGATGAAATTAAGAGTGAAATCATTTTTTGTAACATCTAAATTATCAAGAAAAAAATTAACTATCAAAACTTGTTTATTTGCATAAATAATTGATTAATAAAATATTTATATTAAAAATAATTCAAAAAATTTGAATAATTGTCTTGATTTAAAAATTCTTCAACTAAATTATAGTTAAAAATGTCAATATAATAATCTCAAAATATTTAATCTAAATTATTTTTTAAAAATATTCTAAAATTTCAAATAAGGAGTTTTAATACATATAATAAAGCTATTTTTATTTTATATTTTATAATATTCCATGCTAGTAAAGTTTTCCAAGTGCTTTTAGGTCCATATTATATGAGAGGATTATTAGTTATTAGTCTTCTTTTCAAATTCTTATAAAAATGAAAATATAATTTTGTTGTTTATAATAGAATATGATGGCAATAAAAATGATTTTTATGGTTTTTATAATAATGATTCATAGAATCTATTAAAGTTTGTAAATTTTTTATCATAAGTTTTTTTTAATAGTTTATTTATTATATGTATAGAAGTTTTAAGAAATGATTTTTTTAGCAAAGTGAATTGATCTATTTAATCATGATCTTAATATTTCAAATATTTGTATTAATTTTTTTTTTTTTTTTTGGCAAATTACCACCAGGGAGGGTGGCACTCTTCCTTATTTTCAACAGCATGATTACAGAATTTTCCAAAATTGCTTACACTCCAAGATGCAGTTTCACTTAAACTCAAGACACAGCTTCTTTTGATGAGCTCCTCCTTCCAAAGGACAAAGCAAATGTTACAGAACCTGCAAAAAGATAACCTGGTCACCGTCCCCTCCAAAACCAAGAGTACCAACCTTGCTAAGCACTTTTAACAAATTGAGCGCAATCCTCTTGCAATATCTTATCCAAACCCGACCAAAAATTTACTTCTGTAGAAAAGACCTCCTCCTCCGGTTGATTGATGCCGTACTTAGCCAAAAGATCGGCTGCACCATTTGATTCCCTGTAAATATGAGACAATCTGAAGTCTTGTACTTTGATTAGTAAAGAATTGATTGCATCTGACCACATTTTGAGTTTCCAACTAGGAGCTTTCTTTGAACCCACTGCCCGAATCACAACCTGCGAATCACCTTCAATATCAACCGAATTCCAACCTTTCGAGACACAACATTTTACTCCTGCCAACAACGCCGCACACTCCGCTTCATTGTTTGTTCCAACAGGCAGCCTTAAGGAGGCCGCAGCTACAACTTGTCCCATGTCATTTCTGATAATGAAACCGGCGCCCGAGGGTCCTGGATTACCCTGCGAGGCACCGTCAAAGCACACCTTCAGTCTCCCTTTTGGTGGCAGGACCCATTTTGTTTTAATTCTTGAACCCATATTCTTACAAAGCTGACTGCTAGGTTGCGAGAGAAGTTGCCAATTGACTAACATTCGCCTGTCCCAGGCAGAGAAGTACTTGTATTTCCTCTTATTTAGACTACCTTTTAAGTGTTCACAAACTCCAACTTCAATCTTATGAAGAATCATTTCCCGTGAGGAGACCTTGTCCTTGAAGATTCTGGCATTGCGTTCTTTCCACAGGTGCCAAACGATCAAAGCCGGTAATTCATTCCAGAGGCCACCCAAAGCAGCTCCTGTGTACATTTTTGGCCATGATTCAAACAAGGCTAATAAATTGTTAGGGAGAGGACCATACCAATCTAATTTTGCACAGAAATAGACCCACACTGCTTGCGCAAAATCACACTGGAGTAAGAGGTGGTGGACATCTTCCAAATTTCTCTTGCAGAGAACGCACCAGTGTGGCCCCATCACACCAATTCTGTTCAATCTGTCTCCGGTAAGGATACGCCCATGTAGGGCGACCCACGCAAAGGCACCAGCCTTTGGCACCACCTGCCGCCCCCAGCAAAGCCATTTCGGCCACTCTTCCACTGACAGCTCATACTTTATTAACTTATATCCCGAGCTTACTGAGTATTCCCCAGTTTTGGAAGCACACCAGAAAATAGAGTCTGGGAAATCTGTTATCAGGATCCTCCTCATCGCCAACTCATTCCTAACAATTGTTTTCACCGGTTCTTGAAGGAAATCAAAGTTTTTCCATTCCCATTCCCAACCTCCGCTTGATTGCCATAAATTCAAATAGTCCCTCAGAGTGACCCCATAAACTTGTTTTGCAGGGATTATTGCCTCTTCTATCCCTTGACATTCGCTGAGCACAGGATAGGCATTCCAAGATTCATCCCAGAATGCTGCAGACTTGCCATCGCCAATCCTCCACGAAAGGTGCTCACAAATCACATCTCTTGAATTTAATATGAAGTTCCAAATGGCTGATCCCCTGCGTGGGTTGGCCAGGGTCAGAATCCTCTCTGGTTCAGGGGAATCTAAGTATTTGGCTCTTAGAACCCTGCTCCACAATTCCTCTGGGCGTTTGAACATTCTCCAGGACAACTTTGCTCCTAAAGCTCTGTTTTGCAACCTTAAATCTTTTATGCCAGCACCCCCGGAGTCTTTGGACAGCACCACAGTATCCCAGTCCAGCAGAGGAAGACGCTTTTTCTCCTGAGAGCCTTCCCACAGCATTTTGCGTTGGATCCCTGAAAGACGCCTCAAGCATTTCTTAGGAGCTTCTAAACAAGACAACAAGTAAACGGGAATGGCAGCCAAGACAGACTTCACCATTGATATTCTTCCTGCCATGGAGAGCCACCGCCCTTTCCAATTTTCAATTCTGGAACTACACTTATTTATCAATGGCTCCCAGTGGCAGAATTTTGATTGGCCGGCTAATAGGGGGATGCCCAGATATTTCGATGGGAGATGATCTATCTTAAAGCCAAAAATAGCCGATATTTTTTGGCTCAGGCGCCTTGGAGTGTTAAAAAGGAAAATGCTAGATTTCTCTTTATTTATTTGCTGACCCGCCTGTTCACTGTATGATTGCAGAATTTCTTTTATGAGTTGAGCCTCTACAGTCGTTGCACACCCAAAGAGAATAGTGTCATCTGCGAAAAGAAGGTGGGTGATGGCAGGGATTGAGGATGAGACACTTATTCCTTTCCAGATTCCTCTACATTTTGCTTTTGCTATTTGATTGCTGAGAGCTTCAGTCATCATAATATATAGGAAGGGAGAGATTGGATCTCCCTGCCTAAGGCCTTTTGCCCCTGCGAAGAAACCACTGGGAGCCCCGTTTATTAGAACAGAGTACCTTGGAGAAGAGATGCAGCTAAACACCCAATCAAGCCAATTCTCGCAGAATCCCAATTTCTTCAATACTTCCATTAGGAACCGCCAACGCACCCTATCATAGGCCTTACACATATCTAGCTTGATCACCATGCCTTTTGCTTTTGAATGCTTTAGAGAATGAATAACTTCGTGAGCTACAACAATCCCATCTGTGATATTTCTTCCTGGGGTAAAACCGCTTTGTTCTAGAGAAATTATATTTGGAAGAATGCTCTTCAACCGATTTGCCATCACCTTCGCTATTATTTTGTAGATTGTGTTGCACAAGGAAATGGGCCGAAAGTCTGCGAATGAATTGCAATTCTCCTTTTTTGGAATTAGAGCTAAATTTGTATTGTTCAAATCTTTCAGCACGGTTTTCTTTTTCCTGGACTCCTCCACCACTCCATGGACCTCTGTCCCCAAAAAATCCCAGCAAGATTGATAAAAGAAAGCATTAAAACCGTCAGGGCCAGGAGCCTTGTCCGGTTGCATTTGAAACAATGCTACTTTCACCTCTTCTTTTTTGATGCTGCTGTAGAGCATTGCATTGTCTGCCTCTGAAACCATCGGAGCTACATCTGAGATGATGTCCAAATTTTTTGTTTCTGCCTCATTTTTACCTCCTAACAAGGACGAGAAGTAGTCCACTCCAGTCCTTTGAATATCTTCTTCACTGGTGATCCATCCACCCCTGCCATTAGTGATTTGGACAATCCTGTTCCAACTACGCTTCACCTTTGTCGAATTGTGAAAAAATTTTGTGTTCAAATCTCCTTCCTCCAGCCAGGTATCCCTGGACTTTGAACGCCAATAACACTCTTCCCGCTACAGCAGTTCATTATATTCGGCTAGTAAGGCTTTTTCTTTTTCAAATTCAGCATTTGTCATACCTTGCTTTGCGACCGTTTCTCCCAATACAGCCATATCTTCTTCCACACGCTCTTTTTCCGCAAAAATATTTTTGAAAGTAGAACTATTCCACTCCCTCAGTTTGGTTTTCATCCTCTGTAATTTCTTATGGAAAATAAACATCTTCGAACCCTGCAACAAAATTGGTTCCTGCCACCATTGTTTCATGAGTGCCGGGAGATCCCCTGAGCGCATCCACATTTTTTCGAATTTAAATTGGCTTTTGGGAACTTTTGACTCTTCATTGATCATAAGGGATACTGGAAAGTGGTCTGATATTGCAATAGGCCAAATTGTTGATTTCGGCAGCAAATTACCCTGCAACCAATCTTCAGACACTAGAAACCTGTCAAGCCTTTCGGCAATGTTAGTAAAATCTTTTCTTCTGTTGTTCCAAGTATAGGTACCGTTAGAAGTTTTTATATCTATCAAATTGTTCTCCTCGATAAATTTCAAGAAATCTTTTTGCGATTGCAAAATTTTCCTGGAGCCCCCTAGTTTTTCTTTGAGATCCGCAATTGCATTGAAGTCGCCCCCAACCACAACTTTAGAATTTCCCAAATCTTTAGAAATATTATCCCATAGTAATTTTTTTTCCTCCGTCTTAATAGGGCCATACACATTATGTAATTCATATTTTGCTTTAGAGTGGAAAATATTTACCTCCAGTTTCATCCAATGTGAATTTGAGTTTGACAAAGTTACCTTGAACCTTCCTGGGCGCCAAAGGACTCCGAGACCACCTGAGGCCCCTACCGCATCCACCATCAAGCCTTCCCAATTTTTACATGATTTGATGAATTTAGAGGATTCTTCACCTTCTAGTTTTGTTTCCTGCAAAAGAATGATGTCTGGTGATTGACAGTCCATCTGGCGTTTCACCAGACGTTTTTTGTTAGGGGCATTTATGCCCCTAACATTCCAAGTTAGGATCTTCATCTCTTGCCAAGGGAGGCATTTGCTCCCTTGGAACGAGTCATGTAGGATCTTAAAGACGGTTGATCGCCCTTCAAGGCTTCTTCTTCACGTTTTTGTTTTAATGACTTTCTTCCAGCTTTGGAAGTGGAAGGTTGCTTTGCTGTTTGCCTTATAGTACGTTTTTCTGTTATATCAAGATCTTCCTCAGATTCCCTTTCAGACAAGTGTTCTGAATTATCAGAGGTGCAAATTGGACGCCATTCGAGCAGTTTTAATGGAGAAAAATGAACGTCCTCGGAGCCTCCAACTTCACCTTCTTCCAGATCAGGGGCGTTTTCAATACCATGTAATTCCGGCGGCTCTGCCAGAGCAATTTGCCAGTTTTTTACATGCTCCGATGCTTGGAGACTGGAATGTTCCACTGCGCAAAATTTAACCCCTTGCTCCACCGGTTGCTGACTTTCCATTTTCTCTTTTTTTTGTTTTTCTCTCCAAATTTCTCTTGTTGTTGGAGGGAAGCGCTTACAACTTACCGCGTTGTGATTCCTCCGTTTACATTTGACACAATAAATTTTTGGGACTTCTATTTCAATGTTCTGAGCCCAAATGTTTTCACCCAATTTAAGGTCTATCGAGTCAGGGATATTATCGATTGATAATATCAATATTCTTGCATAAATTAAGGATTCACCTTCACGCAAATCTATTTCAAGAGTTTTACCCAGCGAATTACCAATTCGAGCGATGCATCCTCTTGACCAATATTCGAAGGGTAGGTTGTATAGGCGTACCCAGATTGGGCCATTTCTTGGATTAAGCTTTAACGGGTTGAAATTACTCCACCATTTTTGCAGGTATAAAAAATAGGAACCGTTTTTCCAAATTTTCGCTTCCAATATTTGATCCCTTTCCGATTCGCTCCTGAACACTGCCACAAAAAAACCTTTTGGTAAAAAATTCAGAATCGGGTCTAGATCCCACTTTTGCAGCACCCATTCACCAATTTCTTTTCTTGTGAACCGTTTCCCCAAAAATCTGCCAATAACTGCCCTCTGTTCAAGCCGTTTGACGTCACCTTCCACAATGTCTGTGACATCCACCTTAATTTTTGCCACAGATGCTTTTTCATGCCTGTTTACCCCTGATTTTTGGCCACTGACTTCGGCACTTGCATCTTCCTTCGCTTGATTTTCAGAAACCCTTCCACCTTCCGCCATTAAAAATTATTTTTAAATATTTGTATTAATTTGATAGGATCTTAAATTATCCTTATAACGTTTGAGAAAACTTATGAATTCGGGTTGAAAAAGAATTATCTATGAGTTGGATTACGTGAGCTTGGTCTCTCTTCTAAATTAAAGGAAGCTTCATGAATCTTCTTAAAGGTTGAGATCACTAGCAAAGTAGATTCTCTTCAAAATTTGATTATATTTATTTTGTTCATATTTGTAGGGAATAGAATGATGTTGCGATTTTTTTAGCAAAAAATGTATCTAATGTTAATTGCAATTGAAATGTCATGGAATGGGAGTCCATGTCTAATAATAAACTTCACAATTTCTTTAGCTTCTTCATAATGATTTGGTTTGATACTTTTTTCTTGTTCTTCTTTAAGATTATGTGTTTTGTTGGGTTCTTCATTTTCTCTCGAAATTGGTGGAATATTGAAAAATCTCCTTCAATTTATATTCTTCAATCTTTATTGATGACTATTGCAGCTATTTGAAAATCCTTTTCTTGAATCTTAATTAATATGTTTATCTTTTTTGCCCAAAAAGTTGCTTATGTGGGTACTAGGTGTTGATGTGAATGGGGTTATTTCCTAACTAGTTATTAGTGAGGACCTATTCACATTATTATAAGTTTACTTAGGAATTAAGTTTCTTAGTTGTCATTTCTAGAAGTTAGTTATAATGGGGCCATGTCTTGTTATTTACTTTTAGTTATCTAGGCATTTAATAATTCTCTTGTGCATTTAATATTTGCATAGATAATTTAATGTGTGTGTCCTAGGTTGTTATGACTTAGTTGTCTCATGTGATAGGATTAAGACACTTGTCATGATCTTGTCTAACCTTATCTCACTCCTTGCCTATATAAGCAAGGCTTCATATGTACATTGTATCAATCCAAGCAACTCAACTAAGATATTTTTCAGTTGTATAAGTCCAATATATTATTGTAATCTTGAGTGTTGCATATTGGCCATATCTTCCATCCATCGTTGCAATTTCATGTTCTTGGTTTACCCTCTTGTAGCAGGTTGTTGGCTTTTGTAGATGATCCTGGAGGCTTGAGTCCTTGACTAACTCTAACATGGTATCAGAGCTATATCTCAGCTCCTAACACTAGGAATGTTCAAATAAGTAGTTAAAAAAAAGATCTACCAAGGGAGAAATTTTATAAAAAATGTTCTTAAGAATTTTGAGGAACTTGGTCCTACTTTGATTAAGAAGCCTTCAACTAATCAGGATTTGAATTTCCCTAGCTCTAGAGCCACCACTAAATTTTTTAAAATTTATCCATTATGTGAGGATTACCCATGGAAGAGACTTCTCTTTCTCCAAGTTATAGAGAGTGAACGGATAGACATCATGAGGTAAACAATAAGGACATTAGTTTAATTGTGCATCTCACTTTGACAGTTACTCCTCATGGAAATTAAATATATTATATAGTGTTAAAATCTCTTCAATAAATTATTGTTGAGGATGTTTCTAAGAAGAAAGCTCCTACTTTTGTTAAGGTTGTAATAAAAATTAAAAATATTATCACAATTAAAATATCTAAAGTGGGGAGAAAAAGAGACCAAGAGAAGGTAAAGATGAATGGGGAAACACTGATGGAATTTAACGTCATTCATACTTTAGATTTTTATTTTTGAGTTCCTTAAAAATGATATTAATTTCATGGAATGCTAGGGGTTTAGGTAGCACCCCTTGTCAAAAGGTTGTTTGAGACCTTATTTTGGTCCATAAGCTTGATATCATCTTTCTTCGAGAATTAAAAATATCTATGGAGGAACTATTGGTTATTTCCTCTATGCTTTGAAAAGG
The DNA here is from genome assembly GCA_007258455.2 of Sequoia sempervirens. Lineage (NCBI taxonomy): Eukaryota > Viridiplantae > Streptophyta > Pinopsida > Cupressales > Cupressaceae > Sequoia > Sequoia sempervirens. Next base: position 15,468 of record VDFB02252098.1, read on the forward strand.
CAATCAATGTTAATGTGTTTGAACTTAGAGTTTTGTTCGAGAGTTAGCTTGCTTATGGGACCCTCATTATCTTATACCTTCTTGGTTAGTGAGTAAGATTCTCTATCTTTGGTGGGTTCCAATTTTAATTCAAGTAGCCATATTTTCTTAACCAATATTTATGCTCCTTGGAATAGATTTTGAAGGAAAGGTTCTTATGTTGATGTATATTCAGTTTGTTTGAGCTTTTATTGCCTTTATTTCTTGGATCTTGGCTTGTGATTTTGATGTTATCCCCAATCTTGATTGGAAACATTGAGGCTCTAGTCAACTATTTCCTTCTTCAGCATTGTTCAAAGAGAATATATATTTTCCCAACTTTGTGGATATTAAACTAAAGGGTGGCCTTTTGACTTGGAATAACAAGAGATGTAGTCATGTTTCTATTTTAGAGTGACTTGACAGGTTTTTAGTTTTTTATTGTTGGGTTAGGGACAATTGGTCTTCTTCTTTTCATATTTTATAGTGGTAGGGTTGAATCATTTACCTATTAGAATTATTTATCTTTTTTATATTCCTAAAGAGCTTCCATTCAAGTTTCAATTAATGTGGCTTCATGATGGGACTATTCATGAAAATATTATAACTTGGTGGCTGGAGGTGATGAAGAGAGAATTTAAACTAAGCATGCGTGTGCAAATTAACAATCTACTTCTACCTTGGATTAGAACATAAATGAAAGGTAAAGAAAATAATGTAATCTTAAAAGAGTGATATTCCTTCCATGATTCCTTTTGATGGCTCCAAAGTGTTGTGTTGATGTTGAGATGCTCTTGGGAACTATAATATGGTAGCATATACTTACAAATTCTCTTTTATGTAAATTATTGGGGATGTCATGGATTTATAGAGTTGAGGGAGAGGAGAATGGAGAGCTAGGATCTATTTGAAGTTGAGGGATAGGGTTTCATGAGATAGTTTTTTGCAAGTGGTTGGTAGATGGAGGGCTAAGATTTATTTGAAATGGAAGGTTAATGTTTAATGGCCGAAGAGATTGACTGGGTGATTAGGGCCAGCTTTTCGTGAAAGCGAAAGGAGCTAATTTTGGAGCATGTTTATTGAGGTTGGTGTTGCTGAAAGAGGAAGGAATTGATTGAGAAATATGTATGGTGCTTAAACAGTAGGGAAATTGAATGTGGTCCTAACTAGACATGATGTAGCTCTAATATTTCTTTATGTTTACCTTTTTTTTTGAATTGCATGTTGCATAAAATGGGGAATATGGAATGGAAAAATCAAAAGTTTTAAAGGATAAAATATGTATGGATAAATAGTTTATCTTAAGCACATTGACTATGTGTGTTTCTAGAGTAAAGTAGAAAAGTAGAAAAAATGCTATATGCATATATGATAGTCAATTAGAGGTAAAATGTGGCATTGGGTGAGGAGTACAAAATTTTGATCTAAATCAAAAGGTAAACCTATAAAACTAAATATATCTATCTATTTTGTAGCCATACCCAATTAGTAGCTACAAAAGGCTTCCATACACATTTCAAGTTACCATATATTAATTAAGAGAAACAAAGAGAAAGGAGAAACTAAGATTGGATATTAAAACCATGTATCAAGACATAAAACTTTCATGGTACAAAGGATCACATTTCAAACCCACAAAAGAATGCATATGTTCATATGCTACTTCATGATGCAATAGATCTATTGTCTACATTGTCCAAGATACCTGCGATTTGGTTTCTTATCCAACATATGAAACCATAAATATTTTCCTACCATCTTGGGAGCTTTGCATTCTAGACCCTTTTCTATCATATCACCAACCAGAGTTGGCATAACAAAAAAACAAAAAATGTAAACTTATTTTTTACAATAGAAGAGTAATAGGATTTACCTTCATAAGGTAGTGACATAATAGAGGAAGTGATTGCAAATCCCTAGTTTTGAGATAGAGGAATTCATTCAAAAGATAATTTGTAATGTTGTTCAACATCAATTACAACTTATGATTTAGCTCGAGTTTCTTCCTTGTGCACAACCAAATCACACAAACCAAGACATTTATAAATCTCATTTATAGCATTTGATTACATAAAAATATCATAAAATGATCCACTATGCACATAATTTGATCCAAACCACATTAAAATATATATAGTTCATATTATAAACAACTATAGTATAATATTTTAACCCTTTAAGGCAATGGAGAGGAGTGCAGTGAAGCGAATGGGAAGGAAGCAGAGTGTGGGAGGTTTTTGAACTCCTTCGACAATGGTGATGACAATGGAGAGGGTTTTGATGCGGATGCAAACACTTTGGAGGGCTCGTTGGCTTCTTTGGCTATGGATCTACTCTCTTTACCTCCTTTGGAGCTTTGGGGTGTGATTTTTTTTTTTTTGCTATTGGTTTTGCTCTAGCAAAGCCTCTGGAGGAGGGATTGCTAGTCAAACAATTATCCTTGCCCTTTCTTTGCTACGTGGGTTTCTTTTCAGGAGATCCCTTCATTTTTTTTCTCTTTGGGTGGGCCTGTTGTTGCAATGTGTGTGGCTCCTTTGGATTTTTGGCCCTCTTTTGGGGATTTTGGCTTTCATGATGCTGGGAGATGGTGGTTGTTGTGTCGCTTCCTTTCTTTTGGATGATTTTCAACCTTTTTTGCAATCTCTTTCTTGGTTGCTTGGTAGGGCCAAAGCTTTCTTGGCACCTCCTATTCTTTCTTGGACTCTTTTCTAGAGTCTTTTCAGTCAATCTGATGCTTTGGAGTTGATTGTGGTTGGAAATCTTGTTGAGAGGTTCGCTTATTTGTTCATGGTTGGTATGTAGTTTTCTATCTTAGTTGACTTCTTACTCAAGCCTGGTGTTGTTGATTTCCTTTTGACTCAATGTGGCAAGTTGAGGTCTAGAGTTGGGGGTTTGATTGTTGGTCTTGCTGTGGAGGGAGAGGCCACTTTGTTTGGATTCTCTTATGTGGTGCTCTCTTGGTTGTGTTGTAGGGCTTATTCTCTATAGTCTTTTCTTCTCCCTTTGGTGACCTCGCTTGTTGTGGTTGATGGTTCTTTGAAGTGTATTTTTCTTGTGGATGTGAGGTTTTGGTGTGGCTCTTTGGGGGTTGTTCTATTTAGCCTCTATTTTTTATGGGAAGTTTTCCTTTTATGAGGTGTTGGGTGTGGTGGAAGTTTCCATTGCTTCCTCTCTTTGTTGTGTGTTGTATGCCCTCTGGTTGGTGGAGTTTCTCATAACTAAGGGGGTGTTTTGTCCTCTTCTGCTTTGAATCTGTAGGGCTTTTTCTCAAGTCCCAGATGGTTTGTTGTTATAGGATTGGAGGCTATAGGTTTTTTGTGTTGGTGACTAAAGGTCACTTGTGGACTGAGCTATTACCTTTTCTTATTTTGAAAGCTAAAAAGATTTTGTTTTTTTTACTAATGGCTAAAAGGTTACCAAAGCATGCTACAGTTGCTTATTTGGTTGTTGTGTTGGATTTCTCCCTGGACTCTATGGAGGTGGGTTCTTTTCCTTTGGAGGTGGAAATGGAAGGTGAATTTTTTTGGTTCCCTTAGTTTTTTATCCTATTGAGGTGGTTGCTTCTCCTATGGAGGTGGAGGTTGAGGGGGTTGGAGATTTTAGGCTGCGCCAATGTAGTGGATTGTGATATCCTCTCCAATAGAGAGGAGCTATCTCCTTTAGAGGCAGAGGTTGAGTTGATTTCCTCGTACCGAATGAGTGTGTGTTGCAGGGATGTTGACTTCTTGCTTTTTTTTGGTGCCTTCCCCTGTCCACCTTTTATGGAGGGTTGGATTGTTGGGCTCCTATGTTCTGATGGGGAGTCTTGTTGCCTTTGTGGCCTATTTGTTTCAAGTAGTTGTTCGTTAGTATCTTAAGGTTTTCGATCCTTGTCAAAATTTGGTTGTATAGGGTTTAAGGTCCCTTCAAAACCTTTTTGTTGCAGGGTGGTTTGATTTGAATATCTATGTTTGGTTGCTACTATTGAGCTATGGTTTGGTTTGCAGATTATTTTTCTAGCAACATCTTTTCCTCATCAAAAAAAATTATAGTATATATATATATAACTTTTTTAATAATTATTAGTATGTTGACTTCATAACAAATAATTTATCATATAGTTATCAATAATATATAACTATCTTACTGAAAAATATAATTATAATATTTATATTCTATGTATTAGTAATAACATACTTATAATTATATATGTACTACACAAATGTATACAAACAATACACTTAATTTTTTCCTAAAAGACCTTTCACACCTCTTCGACATACCCATTGCACACCAAGGTGTGATTTCTTGTTTTAAACCTTATCTTATCATTCTCATTCTACAAGGAACCTTTTTTCTTTTTATCTTTAAAATTTAAAAATATATTTAATATTTTATTATACTGTGGATATATATTTCCTCTAGCTCCCTTCAGGTGAATTATTTTGCTAAGTTCGACCCACACTACATGTATTCCCTTCCCCTTTTTGAAGAACTTCATCCACTACCGCCACGTGTCCGTCAGACACTCTCCGTAGGGAATCCTTTCTTCACTCTCCTATTGGCTCTCGCCATGCCTCCACGTGTCTTCACCATGTGCAATTCAAGGCTGCTTCCCTTCACTTTTCAATCAAGCCTCGTTCATGTGCCATGTAATATCTATTTGCGTTCACTTTTGGCGGACCCCACAGTCAGTGCTAGTACTTGAAGACTTCTCCATGTGTCTTCCCCATGTGGCTTTTGATCATAGGATGGGAGAAATGAACCCCAAGCTCTGCTTTGCCCCCACGTGTCTCCTATATGGGGGATTCTATCAAATGGAAGGCAAGTACAATAAACTAGCTTCGCCATGATGTCGTGTGTCCTAACTGATTGCATGATTGAGTGACACTTGTCTGCACAGGGTTTAACTATTTCTTCACTGGGACCACTGCCATCATTCAGAGGGGATGCATCTATTTCAAGAGCGACTACATTCCATGGCCTAAATATTTTTTGTTGCAACGACTGAGGGAAATCATTGCCATAAGCATCATTACTCGTGATACAAGATCTTTTATGTTATTGGCCCGCCAAGTAGTGGGATTTTTATCTATGTATACTACTTCTTCCTTCCAAAAATTAGTTCGAAAGATACAAGAAGAAATTGTGAAAGAAACCAAACCTTTTTTATTTCTTAGATTATTATATAATACTCTCAGACTATGTCATTATTTGACCTTTCTACTTTTCTTAAGCTATCTAATAAAACATTACAATGTGCTATTATTGTACAGAGTCATTTGTTTGCAGAACTTCTATGATTTTAATACAAGCTTGTTGGTTTAGTCCATGTCTTTGAATCTTCTTTTTAGTAAGCGTGTATGAGAGTTATTTTATGTTATTAAATAAATCATTCAGGTTTTCATCTTTAACTTTTGTTATTTTGGGACTTAGTATATTGTTTATCGAGCCCTTAAATCACATCCTAAAAGAGAGATTTACCGTGCCTATATCTAAATCTTGGCACGTTTCCTTAGTTAGATCTTTATTTTTTTTATATCTCTTCCTTTTCCCTTTTCCAATACCCTAATTACAAAAGAGCTTCTTAAAAAACCCCAAGGTCATTCAGTTTAGCGCAATTGGTCCCCCTATTAACTGAGTTTCCCATAAAGGCTATTACCTTGCCAATTTTTGGCATCAACAATTAATTTTTTTCTAGCACACCCAATGTGACTGGATAAATGAATCTAAATCTAAAAAGGGTGTATGAGCCATCGACTTGTTATTGGATTCCAAACAGCGAATAACCCAAGTTTGTTAGTGTTACCACTAGGAACAATACAAGTCAGAACCCATATAGTGAACATTTCACTCCCTTCGCCCCTTTCGCTAGCCATTTTTTCAATCGGTAATAGAAATTATGTGGCATGGGATGTCAGAAGTCCTCTTGTAGGACCAATAGCACCCGTCGTTGGGCCCTTATGTTAGTTTTCAATTTAAAAGATATACCTAAATTTATTGGGGATGGTTCTAGAATGCCATCTAAATATCTGCAAGATGTGGTGGACATGTGTTTGGTGCATGGAGTTACAGACCAAAATATAGTGCTAAGGTTGCTCACAGCCTCTTAGGGGCAAAGCATTGGATTGGTAACGCACACTTCAAGCTAATACCATTGCTACCTAGGATCAACTCAAAGACACTTTCTATGAAAGATTTTTGAATGATGGAGACAAATCCTCATAATAGCATCAGTTGGAAATCATAAAGCAGACCCCATATGAAGCCATGACTGACTTCAATGCTTAGTTCCATATAACTTGGTAGAGAATTCAGGCTACTATCCACCCACTGGCCGATTTGGCGTTCATGTTCTACTTGAAATCTATGAGATTTGCTAACTAGCCTACCCAAGAATGTAATGACTGAAGGAAAGAAAAACCAAAAATATGAGGAGGAATAAACTGTATTCCTCTCAAGAATGCAAAGCTATATTCAACTTGAGAATTAAAATGAAACATAGTGTGATATTACAAAGGGAATGTCTTGGTTATATAGGCCAACGAGAGAGATAGATGCAACCAGATTATGACAAGTGTTGGCATCCTATAAGGTGTGACAACTCATGTCATTAAAGGTTCAACCACCTTATCCCTATGTAAAGTTAAGCTAGTGTGAAGAGGACTTTAGTGGAGAACTAGCTAAGGATGAACTAGTTAGATAAAGTACCCCTTTTACACTAATAAAATACATCAACGCCAACATCTCAATAATGATCCAGTCCCTTGGTAGAACCACTCTACCAGGTGCATACAACGTCATAGTCAAAGCAAAGAACAATATGATAGACACTGAAAGGTTGTTGCCTCAGCCCATCATGCCTATGTTTCCCAAGATATTGATTCCCACCCAGGGGATTCCATCTACTAGTGTGGTCACTCCTCCTCAATCCATGTACACATATCTAGGCACACCACAGAATGTTGCTTCCATGTCTGGCTCTTCAAAGGATGAGATAAGTGACGCCAAGGAGATGTTGCGAGCTATAGCCAATGAAATAACTACCATCAAGTAGAACCAGTTTGTGCCTCCAAAGCCAACCTACCAAAATTATCGAGGCGAAAGATCTTTGTAATGTCCCCTTTTTGGGATTAACCTAAATCTATGTACCGAGTATATTTTCGTCCTTCCCTCTTTCCTAACCTCATCAACGGATGGAAGAATTATTGTGCCAAGGGTGCGTGAACAATCTCCAAGTGGACTCCCTCAAGGTTTAATACCCATCTTGGGACCATCCATCAATTGACCGAATTACCCACCTTTCCCTCCACAAACTTCCTATCCTCAGTGGGTATTAGCGAAAGGGATTTGGCCTGAAATCTATTCTTATAGTAAAAGTCATAATAGCTTATGAGGTCAACAATTGTTGTGAGCATCATTATTGGGCAATCGTAGATAATATTCATTTATATCTATACATGGTATTTTCCAAACACCTATGATGTATATATGAATCACAATATATATATATATATCAATTATTATCATGTCCATCAATTTCACAATGCATTCATCCATCATAATAAATATATTTATCATCTAATATTTAAATTAATAATACATTTGATAGTCACCACACCTAAATCTACAATTGTATGTAGCTACTCTTATTTTACTAAATACATAAGTGATTATCAATTTTTAATCCACTATATCATGATACTTAGCTTTGTTGCTGCCCAGGTCAGATCTTGGAGAATGTTCCATCTTACATAATATGTTCCTTTCTCTTAGTCCCACCAACCACCCTCTTATGATTATACATACACGTGACATAAATCAAGAGATTCTTTTGGAATCCTACGATCTGCACATGAGTGTGTTTCTAATATTATCCACTCCTTTATTCAACATTGCTATGTCTATTCTCCTTTTTTACCATTCTCCCTGATTCCTAAGTTCCAATCCAATATATCACTATCCCCATCCTATTTCCCTTCTAAATATCTACGATGGGAAAGGTCTTGGCTTTTCATATTCTTTCTTAGTCAAGAGAAATGTCTCTCTTTGTTGCCTTTCTTAACTAATCAAGGCTTTGCTATATGCTCTCTTTAATCCCTTTAATATTGTTTCTTGATAACTTTCCTAATCATTGCCTTAATTGTTATCTCTTCCAAAAAGGATAAAGCTCAAGAATACATTCAAATCTGAATGTGATGCAAGTGCTATCTTATTTGTTGTTAGCTCACCCTTTAGAACACCCTTATTGTATTTGTCTTCTACACTTATTGTTGCTATAACTAATCCCTCCAATTCAAGGCATGAACTGTCTCTTATTGAGGAATATATATATATATATATATATATCACTATATTTATATGCCTTCTATTTAATTCAATGAGATTGGCCACCTCTCAGGTCCTTGATTTCATAATGGGACCTGGCTAGAGTTGATAATCTGAGTTGCATCTATATCTTCAATGATATTCACACGACCATAATAAAGTATAGTGCGACTCCATTAAGAATGGTGTTATTGGATTTAGAGATATTACTTGTGTATGTTGTCCCTATACTTCTTAGTGCACCATTACATAAGCAATTACTATTCCCTCCCGATTGATATCCATTGTGATGATTATCATATCAGAGTAATTTATACCTTTGGTTAATAGACTCTATTATTTCTTTTATTAATTCGTCTACTTTTATCAACCTGTTATTACATATATCGACTTCTAATATAAGTGTGAATATTGCCCCAGTCTGAATATTGATATTGATTGGGGGGAAACATCAAATGTAAATCGCTCATTTTGGGTTTATTTACCAAACCGTGCTTGTAGTCAGAAACATTTAGTGACATACGTATCTTTGTCTAGCTAATATATGTTAGCTTGTGCTGTAAATGCTTGTGCTTCCTTATTTTTATGTATTTATCTCCTGTATATTTAATATAACTTAATATTCGATAATCATAGTATTATTTTATTTTCTTGTTTTATTATAATTTAATATTTAAATCGTTAATATTAATATTCATAATAATTATAATATTGTCTTTTGACAATTATAATTATATCGATGGCTAACTTTCTTAATTTTATTTTGTTATCCTTAATGTCTTGATTTCAAGGACATGATAGTCCACCCCACCCAAGATTGCTTGTCCTCAAGCAATCGAAACATCTTTTCATCCCTTAATTCAAGAAGCATTTAATTGACATGTTAATAAAGTTTTAAGCATAAAGTAAACATAATGATGAACTCTTCTTTGATTAGAAGCTAAAATAGACAACCAATTAGCTCAACCAACCAAGCAAGTAGCTAGTTCAAGCACATAAGCGAGTAGCTCCAAAAACTAGCTCAAGGAGACAAGCAGGTAGCTCAAGCACACACATGCAACAATTTTAACATTTTTAGAGCCTTTAAGTATAAGGTGACTATAAGAACATATATTGATATATTAAGTAACACATGAATACATGTGATACATAAAGTCACAAAGCATACATAAATTATACACTTAAATATGTAAGTCGCATGAATACACGTATACAATGAGTGCACGCAAGTTAAAAGGCATGTTGTTTGCAAAGCATACACTTGATTACATGCAAGTCACAAAGTATACTCACACAAGTTGCAAGGTATAAACTTGAATACACTCAAATGCATATAAACCACAAGGTATATACTTGAATGCATTTGAATACGTAAGTCATACTTGAATACACTTGAATTCATGAGCCACACTTGAGTACACTTAGGGTATGAATCATAGTCATATAATATACTTAATAATGTACACATAAGACACGAAGCAATCACTCAAGGCATGGATCACTCACTTGAATACAAAGGCAAGTGTCATAAGCATCTATACACGCCAATCTTGAATTGTATTTGAATACACATGAGGCATGAATCAAACACTAGCATACATGAGAGGAGTATTCATGGAGTGAATATGTTGAAAACATTTAAGTCATAAAGCAAACATATAAATATACAGAAGAAGTGAAGCATATCCTCATGAAATATATGCATGGAGTGTTTGTAAGACATCTGATGTAAGCAATAGTGCTCTACTTCATTGAGTCATGAAATATACATATAAGCACAAATCATTCACATGAAAACAGATGATTACTCACAAGTCTAGAAATACATGTAGGGATACATGAAAGGTATTGAAATACACATTGGCAAGATCATATACATGAATACTCATGAGATATGTAGATCATAACACAAGGTACATAAAGCATACACGCATCCAAACATGAGGACGCATATGAAGCATGAAGTATCCATATTAGAATACATATAAGAATTACACACATAGAGTGAGAAGCATTTAGTCATTACATAAGGCATGGATTGCACAAACACAAGTATACATTTAAGAATGGAATAGTCATGTATTAGAGTACATTAGTCATGAAGTGGACAAGTAAGATGCTAAGCATGTCCATATATACCACTATAGAACTCCAATCCTAGACTTGCACGAGCACAAAAAACAAACAAAATATTAGATCAAATGCAAGTTAGTATCAAGATTCCCCATAAAATCCATTTAAATTGCAAAGAACAAGAAATGAGATAAGAACATAAGCAAACATAAACAAAAACTATCAAATCCTATTCAATGTAAAGCAAACTCTTGATCCCATGGGGGAATTGGGGCCAATTTGATGTGGAAATTGGCCCTTTCCCAACTCCTATGATGCAATGTTGATGAGTGATCCACTTTGGTGAAGATTCAATTGAGCTCCATGATGAAAAATCTGCATAACCTAGCCACAAACTCAATAAAATTAATGAAAATGGATATGCTTGAGTATGAAATTGAGTATAGTAGACTTGCTCAAATTGTGGATGATCAAAATGAGGTGAGAAGCCTTTTATTTATAGAAAGACAAGATGGAGGAATGAGCAAAATGGAGCAATATGGGATCATTCAACATCCAATGGGCAAGTGCCACTTGTCAAGATATGAATGGAGGAAGTTTGAGCACATTTTGATAAATGTGCACAATAAATGAAATTAGGTGGAATTTGAAAATAGTGAAATGACATGTAAGAGGGAAAAAGAATGAATTAAATGCCACTTGGCTCAATGCACAAGGACATGTAAGAGGGAATGAATGTTTTGTTGGAAGGAGAAATCTACTTGGAGGGATTTTCAAACTTTGAGGAATATTCCCCGAAAGATGCCAAGTTGAAATAAAATAGGGATTTAATAAATCCATTAAATGTATTTTCATGTGCAAGTGGAAAATCTAGAGAAATTGGAGATTAGGATTAAATTAATCAAGGTTTAATTAATTTAATGAGGGATTAGGTGATGTGATTATTTGATTTAGATTTATGGGTTGATATAAACCAAAAGATGAGAAGAATGTGATTTAGATATTAATTAAATAAAGATTTTGATTTATTTAATTAAAGGGGATGATGTTAGATTAAATTAAATAAGGTTTAATTTATTTAATCTAATAAGAAGACTTTAGAGATTTAATCAAATAAAATGAATTATTTAATTAAATAAAGACATAGGGTTAGTTAGATCAAATTGATTGATTTAATTAACAAGAGAGAATGCCTTAGTCTGATAAATGATTATTTATTTAATTAAGGGATGAAGAGTAATGATAAGCTGAGAAGGTGATTCAGGTTGAAATGGTGTTAGTGAGTCATGATCAAGTGTATCGGTACATTTTCCATGTCTACATTTTCCCCCTCTTTGAAGCAAGGTACTTGTTACATTGGTTCAAAGAATAAACTGTCTCGATTAGAATTAAAAAAAAATGATTTTCAAAATTGCCCCACTGTTGCCCCAATAGACGAATTATGCTAACATAATGCCTCCTCGAGAGATCAGACAGAAATTTCAAATTTTGGGTGATCTTGTGAAAAAAGAAGACAAGGCACTCGATAGGTCCAAAAAGGCTTTAGAAGGTCAAAAACATGCCAAAACAATGCAAAACAGCTCACAGACAGACAAAAACAGGCTTGAGGGGTCAAAAACCTTGACAGGATGGCTAAATAGGGTCAAAAAACCCTAACTTTTAGGCTTAAATAAGCCTTGAGGAGCCATATCCAATTCATTTGCACATTCAACCTTTAGAAATTTCTATGATTTGAGCTCTGACCCCCTCGCGAGATGGCGCAACGACAGCTCCCTTGACACATCTCGAATTGAGAACACACACACACCAAAGGCTACCTGGCACTAGACCATTGGTGAGTCAACTTGACCTAACCTCATTTTTAAATTTTTGTGCGCATTTATTAGCCTAGGAATTAGGTCTTTTAGGAGTGGTCCAATATAGCATAGTTGAAAGATCTCTTTTGGCGCCATGCAACCTCAAACTGCGGCGCAATCGTGAATAGCGACGCAATTTGGAATTAGGGTTTAAACTCCAAACATAGCTGCATATGAAAAGTGCATCGTGGCAGGCCTCTTTGAAAATTAGGGTTTAGGGCTAAATTGGACCGCACCTCAAACTGCGATGTCACGACAGAGTTTGAGGGCCAAAGGCTCTTAGTGGCATAGTTTGAAACTTTCAAACTGTGCCGCACCCACAAACAATGATGCACAAGTTGCTTTAGGTATGCCGAGATCAAGCAAGATCATGATTTTTGATGAATTTTAACGCAATGGCTTTCCTAATGTAGGAGGAGGTCACAATACTTCACTCACATAAGCACAGGTCCTGGGTACTTTCGACATTTTGTAGGGCATGCCCGAGCGATAGCAGGAGCATCTAAGGGCGATTAAACTCTAGTATGTTGCTTACGCATCGCCCGTGAGGACATACTTGGGTATGATGACGACACTCGTTGAGAGCTGGCACAGTGAGACATCCTCTTTCCACCTCTTAACAGGAGAGGCGACAATCACACTAGAGGACGTGTGGTGAATTCAAAAATTTCCCATCCATGAAGAGTGAGTGATTTATGATGTGGATGCCGGGAGGGAGGCCTGTTATGACGTTATGGGCCTTGAAAAGCTTGTCTTTTGCGAGAGTCAAATAGAATTGGAGCATTATAGGCTTGTTGTGTCACCCTTTCACCTTGTTATAACAACTATCATATTAGGTCTTGTTGCACCAGATCAACGGGGGCCAATACTTCAGTCCTAGATGGGGGCTCGCTTGGGAGCACATGGTCCAAAGATGAGTATGCTTTGCTTGAGAGCCAATTTTGTTGGCCTCGTTATACAAAGATCTTCATGAGTTTGCATACCTTAACGACTGAGCTATTGGGGCTGGAGTCACACTCCTTCATATCTGGGCCTAGGAGCACATCGTTGTGTTTCACATGAGAGTCGTTTCAGTTGATATGGAGCTAGATGATCTAGTTGTCTGGTGATATAGAGGAGGTGTCTCCTTCACACATATAGGACAACATGAGATTCCTCATTGGAGGAGAGTTATGGATGATATGTGAGTCTTCACCTAACAACCATACCTTAGATGGCCCACATGGTATGACGATGTGCAACAACTCTTTTTTGCTCGCAAAGACAGATTGATGCAAGGTAGAGAGCACACGATGCTCAAGATGTACCTACCATGTAGAGTGCAGAGATGGTTTAGGGAGCCGCAGGATAGGTTGGATAATCAGTATGTTGCTATATTTGCACATACGACGAGCCAAAGCTCCTAGGGCTGATACATACCTGTACATGAGGTAGTGCAGAGTTTTATGCAATTGGTGGCCATACCATGGCCATATGATCAGGGGCAGACCGATGCAAGGACTACGCAAGCATACAGGGTTTGGTTTAGGCCACCTCTTAGACTTACAGTGTCAGGGACACCATTTTCTTAGCGTAGGGCCAAAGGCAAGGGAATAGGATAGGGCCGAGGGGACGAAAATAAGGACCAAGGAGGGGGAGGACCATCACCACATCATCCAAATTAGGATAGGGGACCCTAGGATCAACACACCCAAATCCGTAGGTGGATCAACAGAGACAAGATGTCCCTAAGCAAGATCTAGACCCAAAATAATAGGATTAGGATCACAGGCACCAGGATAGGGTTCCAACACTGCCTAGAGATGAGGGCCATGATCAGCCACCCCTTCAGCTAGACCCCAAGGATGGTCAAATATTCCAGCTATAGGCACAAGTATAGGTACTTACAACTAAGAGGGATTAGTTACAGATAGAGTGGGATCAAGTGGTCTAGCAGAGACAGGTTGTTGAGCTGCAGGCAGCAGCAAAGATGGGCAAGCAACAACAGATTGAGAGCATGTATGCATCCTCCTCCCAGAGCATGGTACCACTTCGATCATATAGGGAGGCCATCCAGGAGGCCGATTATTATAGGAAGCACTATTATCAGGCCATGCCGAGAGCAGCCTAAGTCCAAATTTTTCACAAAGGACAAGCCACAAATCTGTAGAGGACCATGGGGAGAGAGCAGGTGGTGAGGGTAGCAGCCAACAGGGTTAGCCCCAATTTTGATCAGAGACAGGATTATTTTGTGCCCCATGGGCTCGTTTTTGATAGCCCAATGGGCCCTTGTACTTTATGCATTTGATACATACTTGATCTGATTCTTTTGTACCACAATAATATATTTATTTTTGATGATATATGAGATGAGATGATATTGATCTGATATAATGTGTCCTATTCTACTTTATGCTTTATGGATGGATCTTATTTCTATATGCTATGTGATGTGATGCAATGATGTTATGATGATGATACTATATGATGCTTATGTGATGATGTAATGTGATGGTTTATGGATGCATTTCTTTTTCAGTACCTTTTCTTATGTACTTTTTATGATGTATGCAAAATGCTATGATATGCAAATTCTTATACTAATAGATCTATATTATGCACTTGATGAATGATAAGATGTATGTAATTTTCTTATGTATGATATGCACTTATGATTTTATGATGGCGATATGATGTGATGATGTATGAAATGATGCTTTTATGTAATAATGTATGCATTATGATACAATGTTTATGATATGCAAATGGATGGTTTTTATATATGTGATATATGATGTATATGGATTGTTACTAATGCTTACATATATGGCATGCTCGTATGATTATGCAGTGGATTCTTTTTATATATGTGATATGGGTTATATGGGATGATTATGTAATGAATGCAATGTTATGGTTCATGAGATGCTTAGAATAACTAATCTATATTATGCAATGATGGAGATGCAATGCATGTGGTATGATTAATGCTTTCTATGTGATATGATATGCAATATGCAATATGCTGACGGTTTGTGGATGCAGGACAAATGCAACGACAATAATGATTTGTGATTAATTGTCATGGTACCACGTTAGCGCAGAAAAGGAGATAGAAGAAAGCAAGAGATTCCAACAAGACACAAGATGATGATGATTTTCTGAGGAGTTGGGATTTTAAAAGGGCCAATTACCTTATGTTTGATTACACATGGGGTATGATGCATCAAGGTATAAAGAACCAGGATGGAGTTGCACCTATTGTGATGGACTTTGACTCGACAATTAGATAGGAGTATTCTTGTTCACACTTGGCATACAAAACCTTATTCAAAATACATTTTAGATATTTCAAATATCTCAGACCAAAACATAGAAAATCAAGCCTTCCTATGTGGTCAGCAAGAAACCTAAAACACCCTCCCTACAAACCAAAGAAAGCACACATGACCAAGATTATATTACAAGAATATCCAACAAGCACAACAGATAAAAAGATCATGATCATTACCCCATTTCTCTCTCTAAATCCCTTCGTTTGGGACATCATCGAGAGGTCATTGAAATGAGAGAAAAAAATATAAGTCAAAAGACAAAGATAAAGTAAATAAACAAGCTAATGTTCTTCAATACCGCTAGCCAAGACTAAACTACGATGATGCTTGATGTTGATGTCCATTATAGAAAGGATGCATCCTAGGACATGACGATATCAAATGATTTGATATGGGACTGATTGGATGATAAGCTATTGACACTAAGAGTTGACCAACTTGTTTACTTACTGACCTAGATTTGAGACTTTGACATTTGAGTTTTCACTTTTTAACTATTAGACTTGTTTCCAACTGTTTTACCAAGGGTTGGGGGTGACGATTATTGATTTATTATGAGTGAAGTTTATTACAGGTGAAAGCGAGATGGGACGAATGGATTTTTTCAAATATTTGGATGATTTTGATATTTTCTGAGCTATTTTGAGGCTATTTTTGGTATTTTCAAAATATTTTACAAATGTTTTGATTTTTTATTTTTCAAATGTTTTGGGGTTTTCTAAGATTTTGACTAAGACCTATCCTAGGGGCCTCGGGGGCTGATCAATAGATTAGCCTTGCCTACGTTATACATGCAGAGACCACATAATTTGACTGACACAGACTCGATTATTGATGAGATATGAACAAATGGATTGCCAGTTTATTATGACAAACTCCTAAAGGACTGACCCAAGTGTCTCAGAGGATGATCAAAGATCTGTTGGGAAATCTAGGGGCATCTCTCAGAGAAACCTCCATAAACGTAGTTCCTTCAGTAACTTTAATTTCGATTAGGTTGCCTCAAAGACACGTACAACTATGTCCTAAAGTGGAAATAGACACAGTTATTTCCAACATCGATCTTTCTAAGAGAAACACATGTAAAATCAACAGCAAGCATTAACAAATTCTATTACAAGAACCAACAAACATGAAAGATGAAACAGAAAACCAGAACACAAAGATATTACATGGGGAAAACCCTTTCGAATAAAAAACCCCACACTCCAAAGATCGAGCCATTGTATTATTCAGCAACAAACAGTTACAATACAATTTCAGGCTCATAGCCTTTTTAGAGATTACATCTTGTTTATCTGGATACAACTGGTAGCAAACACCCCCAGAGAGATCAACCATGGCATTCATGTTTAGGAGAGATTCCAGCAACATAACCCTGCCTCACTCTTCTTCTGCTTCGGCCTCATGGCCTCAACCTTTCAGCTAGCCACTCGGCCTTCTCTCTGTTAGCTCTATGTGTCTTCTCTATCTCATCGGCTCCGACTCTTTAGCTCCTTGGCTTATCAACACCTTTTACAGAACATCCAATGCATACATATATGCATTCATTCTCAAGAGGCTCTATGAAATCATTCTTTTCCAACTGTCGGATCAGACACACAAATCATCTGACCTAGCATCATTAGATGTTTCCATTTCCTCGTGTTTTAGTTTTCCAACTTCCACACAGAAACAGTTCATCAAACGGTTCACATCCTGCTCACTTTAATTGGTTCAAATCGTACCACTTCAGATAGTCTTCACTTGGTCAAAAGGCATTCAACCTGTGTCACATGTTGGTGAGACACTAACTATGTCTCCCCGATGCCATAGAGCCCATATCGTCTTTATTGCCAAGAGTCTTCACTATCGGCAAGACATTATACCAAGTCTAGAAAGTTATCGCTCAGACTTCCCCTTGTCGCCAAGACATCACACCGAGCACACCATGTCATATCGAGTCGGCAAGACATTTGTCTTTCACCAAAACATCTCACCGAGCCTTCATGTCATTCTGAAGTGTTCACCAGTTGGCGAGACTTATCGCTTTCGCTAGGAGATCTTATCGAAGTCCAAAGGTCATATTGACATCAGGATTCCCATCGGCAAGAAAAACACTCTTCGCCAAGACATCATACCGATGCCTTCAAGTTACACCACAATGCTCCACTGTCGGCGAGAGAATCAACCTTCGGCAAGACTTCTTACCGAGGCTTCCATGTTATCCCAAACTCACTGTTCACCAAGAGTCACATCTAAGAAGACTGTCATCCAGACTTTCCACATTTGATGAGACTCCATACCAAAGTCATAGTGGACCCCTTTCATTACCCCGATGACTCCATTTGTTTGTTGGAAAGACATCATCCTATCGCCAAGACCTCACACCAAAGTCTTTGAGTTACTGCAAAGACACCAAGTGTATCCCTGCTATCAGCGAGACATTCACACATTGGTAATACTTCTTACAAAGGCTTCCAAGTTACCCCAATGACCACTGTTCACCAAGAGTCACTTTGACATCCGCTAGACACCAACCTGTCAGCCAGACATCTCCCAGTCGCCAATACTTCATATCGATAGGCGCAAGTCATGTCGATTACCACATTGGCCAGATAGACCAAAGGTCATGTTGATATTGGCAAGACTTCCTATTGTCGCCGAGACATCATCTCAACTATCCAAGGGTACGTTGAAGGTTTCAGATGCTGATCGCCAAGACATTCAGGAGGTCATAGCGACAATTCAGGATCTACTAGTAGGTTGGCTAGACATCAGGAATGTCACAATGACCATGCTTTCTCAAAGGTTTCAGCCTGTGAGATTGAGGTAACAATTCCAACAATCTCCCACTTGATGAAGATCACATAGGCACCTCCAAAGTAGCCATAAAATAAAAACACACTAGCTCCACCAGTTCAGACCCCGCAATACTCAAGACACTTGATCAACATGATTCCACAAATAACAGTCAACCCGACAATCTGCAACAAAAACCAGGCATCCAACTACAACTCACTGTCCAATGAATCAACTAAAAATAGCCTTCCAGAAAACCACATAGACCTCAAACATGCTCTCATGCTCCATCAAGAATTCTACTCCAACATCCAAGATGTCCACCATTCAGGCAACAATCCTATCATCTTCCAACATGCCACTTGTGGAAGAAGGATACAAAGCCAAGGTGTATAAGCACCATTCCAACGAACACAAGCAAAAGATCCCAGTGATATCACCAACAAGATACTGCTACCACTTCACTGTGCTCAAACGCTATACAAAAGCAATATCAACTTCAAAGCTTCAATCAGAACACAACAGTGAAGTCATTCTCTAGAAAAAAGACATAAAACACCAGCTAGAACAATAGTCAGACTGACTGCTCCCATCCAATTGATAAACCCACGCAACTGAAAGTAGCACCCACAACTCATGCTATTCCATCCAATCACACATACCTTATAGGTATCACCACTAGTAAACTTATGCCAATCCATAACCAACTCAGAAAATACAATCTCCAACTATCAACCAGTCAAAGAAGACAAGACACATAGGAACTCCCACTACCTGAGTAATCCACTAAAAGATCAAAGGCATCACAAGTCTACCAATACTAGCACATAGAAAGTGTAACCCTGTAGTACCAAAGAAGAATCCACAATGATATGCACAACCTGCAACAAACTGCCATAAGAAACATTTCTCTCACCACAAACCTTCACGGCCACAGAGAGAAACTCTGCACATCATCTTCCTGTAGAACATCCTCCTACATACACTTCTAACAACCAACTGTGTCAAGAATGATCTTCATAACCCAAAAGAGAAACCTTAACAACATCTATCCGTTTAATCACCGAGATCAAACCAATTTAATAAACAACATGGATGTAAGCATCTCTAAGAAGATCAAGCTAGTTCAATCCCCATTTCAGGAAATCAGCCCATACATCATCTCCTATCAATCCTCATCAGTAAACATAAACTCAAGAAGATAAAAGAAACTGTACAACTTCCACTATGAATCCTTCAGAATTATTAAACAGTAATTCAAGATCCATATCATGAAAGTGAACAAAAAATACATCTAAAAGATATAATGAACCAAATACCTCTCAAATAAACTACCAAGTAGACCAAGAGTGGGAACGAGAATACTCCTTTCAAGATACGCAAGTCATCATGACTAATCCAAGAGCAATCTCCTCATAGGTCTCTTATTGAACTCACGTTCACCCAAGGTGTAGGCTTCTCGGACTTTCTTCTAAAAAAACTTCATCAGGAATACCAATCAACAACACTTCTCTCATAAGAGAAAAACAACCTCACCTTATTCTTCATGTATCCATGAGTACTAGCAACCGATCATCTCATGCTAAACTTCAGCTGCATTACTGCACTATCACAAAGTACCAAGCAAATAATCAAAGCACCCAATACACAAAGAATTACCAAACCACTGTCAAAGCTCCAATCATCCGAATCAGGAACTTATCATGACACCATGATCTACATATCCCCCAAAGAGATACCGTGCTACAAGTAACTTCATCATTGTCTCAAGTACAATGCACAATGCCAAAACTCCAGTGCACAACCAAGAGTATACCGTGACATAAAGCAAATGGACTCAAAACCAACATCACCTGTCAAGCACCACCAACACCTTAGCCAAAGATTCCAAGCATCCTCCATGGATCCAAGATGTTTCACATATTCAAGTAATGTCCACACAAATGCGAAAGAACTCTTCTACAACAACATGATCAAAGAGCTCTCCCAAGAACATCTACAACACTGAAGAAGACTATTCACCACCATGTGATGAATCCACAGTCACTGCTAGAGCTCCCACTGAAACGTGTCACCCAATCTCTCCAAGCATCATGACCACCTACTACAGGTTCCCATAACTGACTATTTAGGTACTCAAAAGGATTCATCCTTTCATCTCAAAGCATCACACCAATGCACTAGTGACCACAGACAAGGCCAGCTAACAAATCTACACCATCAATGAATCAACCTCATGGATAAAGATAGTCCACATCCAAGTTATCTCACTGTAGCCAATGGGTAGCTAATCCACTAACTGCATAACTCGTAGATCACAAACATTTAACATGCAAACCCATCATCGCATTGGAAATTGGAACACTGAGATTTCAAAGAGAATAACCACGTAGACAACATGACTCAAACACCAGATCAAACCAAACCTAATTTTCCAAACATGTCCACAACGAGCACCATAATCAAGGAACCCCCAAGCACCACCACAAGAATGTTGAGTAACAAAACACCTACCAACACTCTCATGCGGAGAAGAGATCATACCTCCTCAATCCATGCGCCAAGCATGCATGCAAAATTGCAACTATCTCATCCAGCAACACCCCAAAAAGCCAGTGTCTAGAAAATAGCTTAACAACAACTCCACATGATCACAAGTTTTTCTTAACCGTGTAAAACCACAAAGCCATGCAAGTACAAATCATCCTTAGAAAGAAACCAACAGTTTAGGAGAATCTAGGCCCCTTTTAGACCAACTCTAAAACCACCACCATGTACATGCATTCGAGAAAGAG
Source organism: Sequoia sempervirens (assembly GCA_007258455.2). NCBI lineage: Eukaryota > Viridiplantae > Streptophyta > Pinopsida > Cupressales > Cupressaceae > Sequoia > Sequoia sempervirens. The sequence goes on from VDFB02252098.1 coordinate 36,612, forward strand.
AGAAAGGCTATTTCAGAAGGTTGCAAATCATCTAATGATTAACTCCATAGCCTTTTAGTATCTGAGGTTAACAGGAAACAGTGCCTTCCAACACCAGGAACCACCACCTAGAATAAGCACTCTCTTCCATGGCTAAGAAACAATCTAGGATTCTCCATATCACCCAAGAACCTGTCACATAGACACCCAATATGAAAGCTTTATTGCTACACAGCCACAGAGAAAAGAAATCCACCTCATACTCCAAGGTTAAACCTCTACTAGCCAGGAGACACAAATCACAACATGATCAACTCCCTTTTTCATCTTGACCATCCTTCAAGATGCATGCTGCCTCAAAATACCACAAGGCTTCCACTAATCAAAGGATCAATGCATCAGTCCATTCCTCCATATTTCCTCTAGCCCAACAAACTAAGAAATCTTCATAGGAGAAATATCTAGAACCAACAACCAGAAGAAGGCTCTGATACCACTCGTTGGGAAATCTAGGGGCATCTCTCAGAGAAACCTCCATAAATGTAGTGCCTTCAGTAACTTTAATTTCAATTAGGTTGCCTCAAAGACACGTACAACTATGTCCTAAAGTGGAAACAGACACAGTTGTTTCCCACATTGATCTTTCTGAGAGAAACACATGTAAAATCAACATCAAGCATTAACAGATTTTATTACACAAACCAATAGACATGAAAGATGAAACAGAAAACCAGAACACAAAGACATTACACGGGGAAAACCCTTTCAGATAAAAAACCCCACACTCCAAAGATCGAGCCATTGTATTATTCAGCAACAAACGGTTACAATACAATTTCAGGCTCATAGCCTTTTCAAAGATTACATCTTGTTTATCTAGATACAACTGGTAGCAAACACCCCTAGAGAGATCAACCATGGCATTCATGTTCAGGAGAGATTCCAGCAGCATAACCCTGCCTCTCTCTTCTTCTGCTTCAGCCTCATGGCCTCGGCCTTTTAGCTAGCCACTCAGCCTTCTCTTTGTTAGCTCTCTGTGTCTTCTCTATCTCATTGGCTCTGGCTCTTTAGCTCCTTGGCTTATCAACACCTTTTACAGAATGTCCAATGCATACATATATGCATTCGTTCTCAAGAGGCTCTATGAAATTGTTCTTTTCCAACTGTCGGATCAGAACACACGAATCATCCAACCCAATATCATTAGATGTTTCCATTTCCTCATGTTTTAGTTTTTCAACTTCCACACAAAAATGGTTCAACAAACGGTTCACATCCTGCTCACTCTGATTGGTTCAAATCGTACCACATTGGATAGTCTTCACTCGGTCAAAAGGCGTTCAACCTGTGTCGCATGTCGGTGAGACACTAACCGTGTCTCTCCGATGCCATAGAGCCCATATCGTCTTTATCGCCAAGAGTCTTCACTATCAGAAAGACATTATATTGAGTCTAGAAAGCTATCACTCAAACTTCCCCTTGTCGCCAAGACATCACACCGAGCACACCATGTCATACTGAGTTGGCAAGACATTCATCTTTCGCCAAGACATCTCACTGAGCCTTCATGTCATTCTGAAGTGTTCACCAGTCAGTGAGACTTATTGCTTTCACCAGGAGATCTTATCGAAGTCCAAAGGTCATACCGACATCAGGATTCCCATCGGCAAGACAAACACTCTTCGCCAAGACATCATACCGATGCCTTAAAGTTACACCGCAATGCTCCACTGTCAGCGAGAGAATTAACCTTTGGCAAGACTTCTTACCGAGTCTTCCATTTTATCCCAAACTCACTGTTCGCCAAGAGTCACATCTAAGAAGACCGTTGGCTAGACTTTCCACATTCACTGAGACTTCATACTAAAGTCCTTGTGTTTCTCTGATGACTCTGTTCGCTAGGATTCTCATCGAAAACACCTGATCACATGTTGCTTTGTCAGCCAGACATACTGCTGTCGCCAAGAGGTCATAGTGGACCCCTTTTGTTACCCCGATGACTCCATTTGTCTATCGGCGAGACATCATTTTGTTGCCAAGACTTCACGCTAAAGTCTTTGAGTTACCGCAAAGACACCAAGTGTATCCCTATTGTTGGTGAGACATTCACACATCGGTAAGACTTCTTATCGAGGCTTCCAAGTTACCCCGATGACCATTGTTCGCCAAGAGTCACCCCGACATCCGCTAGACACCAAACTGTCGTCTAGACATCTCCCAGTCGCCAAGACTTCATATCAATAGGTGCAAGTCATACCAATTACCACATCGGCCAGACAAACCAAAGGTCATGCCGATATCGGAAAGACTTCCTATTGTCATTGAGACATCATCCTGACTGTCCAAGGGTATGCTGAAGGTTTCAGATGCCGATCGCCAAGACATTCAGGAGGTTACAACGACAATTCAGGATATGCTAGTAGGTCAACCAAACATCAGGAATGTCATAGTGACCATGCTTTCTTAGAGGTTTTAGCCTGTGAGATTGAGGCAGTAATTCCAACAAGATCAACCTTGCCTACATTCAAAGCTCAAATATGACGTAGTTTGAAAAGATGACTCTTGTTTTTTTATACTTTTTGACTTAACTTTTTTGACTTGTTTTGGGATTTTGATATGTTTTGAATGTTTTGGGATTTTCTTGGTTTTTTTATGTTTTTGGATTTTTGGATTTTAGGGACCTCAAGAACATAAACGAATCCGATCTAATGAGAACATGCCCCTAGCACGATGCAATAGACACTCTGATAATGGTAGGACAAACTGACCTTGAGAATGGGTCGAGTAGTACTAGGAGTGATCATAATACGAACACAGGACCAAGCTATGATGCAGACGCAGATGGGTGATGAATGGAGATATGGAATGTGATGGATGATAGGAGTGTAATAGATGGATGATGAGTCATGAGATGCTAGTGGATGGAAAGTGTTTATTTACACAAGGCACCTGTTTGCCAGGTTTTCACCAAGGTACTTGCCCAAAGTGCCACTGAAGTGGTTTTCACTAGAGGATGATTTTTCTCTTTATTGTTTTTAATTCTTTTTTTGATTTTTTTGATTTTTTGTTGTCACCAAGACGCTTGTTTACCATGTTTTCATTAGGGTGACCATTTTTTAAGGACATTTTTTGATTTTTTGGTTCTATACTTTGAAATATTTTAGGCATAGAAATTTTTAAGATGGGAGTTGTTCATGGGCTCTTGCAGAGGTTCCCCTTCGAGTGTTGATAATTGATATGCCCCTGAATTATAGCTTGCTATAATGACGAATGGTCCCAACCAGTTGGGTTAAAAATTGTCTTTGTCATTTGGATTAGGGACGTTCATTTGGTTCTCCTTTAGCACAAGTTATCTGACTTGGAAAATTATGCTCCTAATCTTCTTGTTATAGTTCCTCTTGAGTCGGTTCTGATATACCTGCAAGCGATTCAATGCCTCGATTCATAATTCATCTAGTCGTTATAGCTCATTCAGTTGTGATACTTGGTATTCCTCATCCGTGATGAGATTATGTAGTAATATTCTCAGCGACAGGAGCTCAATCTTGATGGGTAATATGGTTTTTGATTCGTAGACCAGGGAAAAGGGGGTGGCATCTATGGGTGTGTGGATGCTGGTTCGATAGCCCTAGAGGGCGGGATTTAACTACAAATTCCAGTCATGACCTGTGTCATTGACTATCCTTAAGGATCTTTAGAATGGTTTTATTAGTGGCTTCTGCTTGGCCATTTCCTTAGGGATAATATGAGGTAGAAAAGCGATGTTGGATTTTGAATTTGTCGCATAAGTCATAGACATCCTAATTTTTGAATGGTGTTCTATTATATGAGATAATGGCTTGTGGGACACCGTAGCGGCATATTGAGTAGTTCAGGATGAACTTTGATATTTGCTTTCTAGTAATGTATGTCATTGGTATGGCTTCCACCCACTTTGTGAAGTACTTGGTGGTGATAATGATAAATTTGTGGCCATTGGATGAGGTGGGGGTGATTTTTCCAACGAGATCAAACCCCCACTGCGAAAAGGGCCATGGTGTGACAATAGGATGAAGCTCTTGAGATAGTGCATGGATGAGGTCCCCATGCTGTTGACATTATAGACACCTTCTAGCATAGTCATGTGCTTCTCTTTCCATTGTAGGCCAATAATACCTCGTCTGCAAAAATTTCTTGGCCAATGTCATACTGCTCAATTGTGAACCACATATGTCATTATGTATCTTGGTTAAGGCGATCAATGCCTCCTTAGCATTTAGACATCATAACAGGGTTCCTTCTATGCTCCTACAGTAAAGGGCTTCTCCTTAGATGACAAAAAGAGATGCTTTGTTGATAAAGGTTTTCTTAAGGTTTGAGGTTATGTTGGCTGGGAGGACTCCTATTCTTAGACAAGTGTATATGTCATGGTACCAAGGATCCCCAGGACCAATGATTTCGTAGACAAATTCTGGCTCTGCTATCTCAAATGCAGGCACGAGAAGCTACTCTACTAGGAACTCATGCTTTGGGACATTGCGAGGGATATCTAATAGGGATCCAATTGTCACCATGGAATTTGTCGCTCTGGAGTTAGCTTGTCATCTTTAGTCTGATACTCATCATTCACTTGATTGATTATTAGTTGCAAGTCCCCATAAACCTTGAGAGCCATGATATGTCACTACACTATTATTCCGAGTCCTATCATTAGAGCCTCATATTCTATGATATTGTTTGTGCAGGGAAATGCCAACTTGTAGGACCTTGGTATGTAGTCTTTGATTAGGTAGAAATAACCTCATCATGATAATACCATAAAGACCTGGTTTATACATGCAAAATCTCTATCCTCTGCCAATTAATTAAATTTTAGGAGAAATAATTGCTTAATTTTTAGTGAGAAATTGTATAAACTTTATTTCTTGTGATTCCTTGAAGTATTTTTCCAATACGGATTTAATGGGTTGTTTTAAGTGTTTTTTAGATAATAATCAGTCAATCAAAGTTGTAGATTGAAGCATCCAACTGGCACATGCTCTAAAATAGGCTAAAGATATACGTTGGAAATATGCTTCAAAACTTCAAGGTGATGGACCGAAGATGTAGTTGTTCTTAAAGTTGTTATTTTTTTTACCCTTTGAATTAAAGACTTTATGGCTTGACTTGAGCCTCTTAAATATTGTGTAATGGGTTTAAAGATATATGAGTTATTCGTAGATCTGTTCTAGATATTTTCAATGGTTATCCACACCATCTGAAATATAGGATGTAGTTACAGTTTCTCTATAAAATATATGATCTCTAGAAGTAAGATATACAGTGAAAAGTAATGTTATAGAAAGAGGGTGATCCCACAATAGTGGTTTACAATTTTTGGCCAAATTGGACACTGAAATAATTTTTTTTAACTAAATCTTCACTTTCAGGCATCTATAGTAGCTAAACTGTGAGGAATTTGAAGATAATGCAAACTAGAGTTTCGTGACATTTTGTCTATAGATTCTAAATATATTTTTTTCAAAAATTTTGGAATTAGATTGCACTTCTTTTTCCATCTCCCTCAAAAACTAGTTTTTTTTAGAAAACAACATTTTTAAGAAGTGATGCTCACCGTATAAGCATAAATTTTTTTCCATGAAGGATAAAATTATAATTCTTTTGAATGTAGATTCGTAACTCGATATCTAGTGCTTCCACTTGGTTAGATATTTTTTATTGAATATTTTTTCTTTAATCAAGTTTTGAATTCAAACCAATTATAATTCAACATAGTGTATAACGCGTAACTTTTTTGTATGTATTGAAATTCATTTTTTTTTTCTTTGTTAGATCAAGGACTTCAATATCTAGTGCACTAATATTTTTAATTTTTTTTTAATAATCTACTATTTTTCCACATGTGTAGAACAGAGAGCTTGATTTTCGGTGAACAACCTACATTCATGAGAAATCAAAAATAAATATAATAATTAAATTAAATTTATTTAAAATTATACTTTTTTGGAAGCTTATAATAAGGACTACATACTTGCAAAAAATAAATTTTAAATGAATTCATTTGATCCTCCAAAAGGTAAATCAAAAGTGGTTTTTTATCAACATTTTGATAAGTGTAAAGGAGACTCTATTACAGGTATGGTTTTAAACTAGCGGGGTTCTATCCAAGGGGGTTTGATTTAAGGTAGTTTGATCAAACCCTCTTCAATTGGAATTCTTTAAATGGAACCTTTTAAGGCTTAAATCATTATATTTTCTAAAAATATGTAATTTCAGCAAAAATCAGTTCCTCCCATAAATTGTAAACCAACTTTGTGGGATCACCATACTGTCAGAATGTTTCTGAAGTTTATGAATAAAGAGATTGTTATCTAAAATTTTGAGTTATGAGTCATGGATGATAACTATGATTGATAGATGTGTTTCTAAAATAGTTGTGAATGTGAGCTGAAAATGAATGTGATAATCCACGAGTTGGCCACTCGATGGTAGTAGATAAGTGTTTTCTTTTATTATAATGTTGTTTTGTAGAGAATCATTAAGTTTATTGTTATGACATTTTAGTTTTGAAGTATTTGTTATCTTTTCACTTTCGTTGTTTCTGTTATTAACTGTTAGAATCTTTATTGTTACAAAAAAAAATTATGGATTACTATAAGTTTTTCTGCTTTTATAATTTTCCAGCTTCTTAGTTTAGTCGTTTATGTGCTTTCCAATTTAGTTATTATGCTTTCTAAATTATTTTTCTTATGCTTCTAGTTCAAGCATTTTCTATTTTCTTAGGAATAAATTACTTTGCAGTTTTATAGTTAGACAGTTTGAAGTTAGAATTAATCTTAAGTTGTTCTTAAAATTTAGAAAACCCAAGGGAGATAGTCTAGACTTCTTCTATTGCAGATTACCTTGAACACTACCTGGTCGTCAAATTGAATATTATATTCTAAAGTAATGGGATTTAATAACAAGATATCACTTTTTGGCACTATTGTCGGGGACCCCTTAGATTTTTTGCTTGAGTGTTAATAGAAGACGCTTAGAATACCTCTTTTAGGCCAAAAATACTATCTTTGGCTTCCTTTTCTGCATGGTCAGGAAAAGAGGCCCTCACGAATGATTTATACCAAAAACCCCCCCAAAATATGTCCCAGTTATAAATAGGGAGGCCCAAGGCTCAGAAGACCACTTTGTCAACGAATTACTTGAGCCTAACCCACCAGAGGCTTTCCACTATGTCTCAGAAGATCATCCTGTAGTGCAACCTGTTGTTGAAGAAATTATTTTTGAGGAGCATATTCCTCTGAACATCATGGGAGATCAGAGGGAAGAAGCTAACTGTAATGATGCCAACTGTAATAACAACGATCCTCAACTACCTAGAATGTTCACTTATCCTATTGCTTTGGATGCAGATGATGATACAACGATGAAAAACATCTCTCTCGCTTTCCTTCCAACCTTCTGTGGTTTATATTCAAAAGATATAGACCAATTTCTCTTTGAATTAAAGCTCCTTTGTCAAACCTATGACTATAAAAATGATAACCAGAAACTGAAGTTGTTTCCTTCTACTTTGAAGGATTCAACCATGTGTTGGTTTATGGGACTATCATCTAGAAGCATTACATCTTGGGAAGAAATGGAGACTGTGTTCTTGAATAAATATCAAAGTTATTGTAGGGTGAGTGATTGTAAGGAAGAGTTGTTTAAACTTAGGAAGAATGAGGATGAGAGTCTAGAGGACTATTTAGATAGGTTTCTTTTCTTATCTAAATGATGTGGAGAAACGACCATTAGTGTTGAGATTCTCAAGACTATATTTCTTAAAGGACTCGATGATGATGCAAGAAGAAGTCTTGATTTAATGGGAAAAGGTGATGTGTCTCAATTAAACCTTAATGACATATGTGATTTGCGTCACAATTTTTCACGTACTCATGGAGGAATCTAAAAAACAAATCTTTTCAAAGGGAATAACGAGATAGGTAAGCTCCGAGAATAAATAACAAATCTTAAGATAAACATACTTGTCTAATTGAACACTACGTTGGATGGTATACAAGCAAAGACACGTAACCCTGAGACTTTGTCAATCTATTGTCCTAGGTGTCGAAATAAACATCTTTTACGTGAGTTCCCTTTAGACAAGGTTAATGTTTTTCAACTTTGTGAGCAAAGCCACCCTACCAATCAATGCGAGCTTCTTACTGATCTTAAGAATACTAAGAAAAAAATTGCTTCGGTTGAAGAAGAAATAAATGTGCTAAATCAACACCAGGGAGGTAATTTTTCTTATGGGCAGAATTCCAATCCTGCATGGAGACCCTAGAATAACTGGGCTGGTAATCAATGGCCTCCATCTCAGAATCAGCCCTATCTTCCACAGCCTACTTGGGGAACTCCTTATTGGGGATCTCCTAAATGGGAAAGTCAATCATGGGGAACTCAACAGTGGCCAAAATAGTCTCAACAACAATGGTACCCACACCACATTGATCCCCAATGGAATCAAGGCCAAAATCAATTTTATACTGGTCCTAGGAGGAATCAACAAAAAAAATTGTAACCACCACTTCAGAATCTTCCTCAGACTGAGTAGGTAAATCAACCTCAACTTCTAGCACAACCACTTCCCAATCCTAAGAACAATTGACAAAATACTCTGGTATATACTACTAAGCAAGATAATGTCACATGACTTAATGCAATTCATTGTGGAAATGTTCAATTACATTCTAGAAGGACACTTCAATCGCCCACTATTGAGGAAGTAGTGGACGAACCTATTTCTCAAAATTTTGAGAAAGACACTACCCTACCCGCGAATATTACTGAGCCTTTAGTAGTAGGAGTTGCTGATTTACCTCAGGAGGAGGGAGGTTAGTCTTTGACTGAGTTCAGTAAAGATATCCCTTTAAAGGAGAAAACTCAAGCACCATTTTTGGAGCGTCTGAAATCAACAATTCCGAAAGATACTCCGGAAATGACATTAGCTTCTGAAACTGCATTAATTCAAGAAATTAAACAATTGCAAATAGAGGTTCCTTTATTGCAAGAAATAAAGGAAATCCTTGAGTTAAATCAGTTGATCAAACAACTATGTATTAGACCTCTAGGAAGGAAACCAAAGAAAATAAACACTGTGCACATTGATGGTTATTTAGTTGAATTTTTGTTTGGAAAGACTGTTGCTCCAAAATATGATGATCCTGGGAGTCCACTGATTACTATTACAATTAATGAGGTAGCAATACCTAATGCATTGGTGGATTTGGGAGTAGCTATTAATTTAATGATGGTGGATGTAATGGATAAATCAAGTCTTACTAATTTAAGTCCTACAACTATAGTCTTACAAATGGAAAATCAGTCTATAGCCATTCTAAAAGGTGTTATAAAAAATGTTCTTGTTAAATTTGATGGATGGGAATATCCAGTTGACTTTCAAATAATCCAATCGCTTACACCTAAAGATAGTTATTCAATAATTTTGGGAAGACCATGGTTGGCTACTGTCGCTGCTAAAATTGATTGTCGAGAAGGAGGAATGACCATTTCACATGGTCCAGATAGTAAACGTTTATTTTTATATCCTCCTGCTAAACCTACTGAATATAATAAAGTCTGGGTTGATGAACCAGAAGAATTTAGTGGGCAAGATAGTTTGGCCTCCTTGGCCATGGTAGTGATTAAACAACATGGAGAGGACTTAGAGGATGAGTTAGTAAATGAGGTTGCACACTTGGCTATAGGTTCGAGTGAAGAAGTAATAGAGGATGTACTAGAAATTTTGGGACAACTAATTGATATAAGTGGGATGGAACAAAATTATGTTACCATGGGGATGCCTTGTCCCTTGGCTAATATGATTCCTAGAACGAGTTATTTCTTTAATGATATTACAAGATTTCACCCACTTATACCTCATATTTTTCCTCTCAACACTTTGTTATGACCAATACATACTGTCACTTTGGCCTATCTAGGAACAAAAACAATTATGTTGCTACTAGGAAAAACTATGAATGTCAATAGTTGGTTGACAGAAATACAAGAGGATAAATTATTTAATGTGTTAGTAAAAAGATCTAAAGCTTTTTCTTGGGACTATACAGACATGAGGGGGATTCACCTGAGTGTTTGTACTCATCACATTTATACTAATCCTAATATGAGACCTGTTCATCAACCACAAAGGAGACTCAACCCCGCATTAAAGGATCTTGTCAAAATTGAGATTGAGAAACTCCTCTGTGCAGGATTCATTTATCCTATCTCAGATAGTAAGTGGGTGTCACCTATGGTAGTTGTACCAAAGAAAAATGGCAAGTGGAGAATTTTTTTGGATTATAGAGAACTCAATAAAGCCACCTTTAGAGATTATTTTCCATTACCATTCGTTGACCAGGTTTTGGATAATTTGGCTAGGAGGAAATATTTTTCCTTTTTAGATGGATTTAGTGGTTACAACCAAATTCAGGTAGCACCAGAAGACCAAGATAAGACAACGTTTACTTGTCCTTGGGGCACATATGCATACCGAGTTCTTCCTTTTGGACTTTGTAATGCTCCAACAACTTTTCAGAGGGCCATCTTGGCTATATTTGTAGCACTTGTCAATGATTGTGTAGAGGTTTATAGGGATGATTTCACAATATATGGGTCAACCTATGATGAAGCTCTTCAAAACTTGGATAGGGTTTTGGAGGTTTGTGAGGAAAACCGACTGTCCCTTAGCCACGAAAAGTGTTTAATAATGGTGGAACAAGGAATAGTCTTAGGCCATCACATTTTCTTAGAAGGAATAAAAGTTCATCCTAAAAAATTTGAAGTCATTCAACAATTGACTTTACCTCAAACACAAAAAGATGTTCAAAGTTTTCTTGGACACGCTGGATATTATAAAAGGTTCATAGAAAGCTTCAGTAAGATAGTGGCCCCTATGTTTTATCTTCTCCAAAAAGATGTGGAGTTTAATTGGATGCCTCAATGTCAACAATCATTTGAAATGATAAAAGAGAAGCTTGTCTTTGCTCCTATACTACATGGACCAAATTGGAGTCTTCCCTTTCACATTTATGCAGATGCTTCGGATGATGCAATTGGTGCAATATTAGGACAAGAAGATGAGGATGGGGGTAAGTATTCCATATATTTTATTAGCAAAAACCTAACATCTATTGAGAGAAACTACAAGACAACAGAAAAATAATTCTTAGTTGTGGTTCATGCCATCAAAAAGTTTTGTCATTATATTACAAGATATAAAGTTACAGTTTATACAGATCACTCAGCTGTAAAATATTTAATGAATAAACCTATAGTTAATGGTCAAATAATGAGATGGTTACTACTCCTTCAAGAGTTCAATGTGACAATACTTGACAAGCCAAGGAAATTTAATGAGGTGGAAAACTTTTTATATCGAATCAAACAAGAAGAGGGTGATCGAGCAACTGTACAAGATGAGTTCCTAGATCAAAATTTGTTTGCTATCTCTATAAAGGTTCCTTGGTTTGCTGATATTTCCAACTATTTAGCTACTTTTGAAGTACCTCCTGAATTTACATCAAAACAAAGGAAGCAACTTATTCGAGAGTGTGCACCATTTAAATGGATTAATGGAATTTTATTTTGTTGTGGACCTAATATGGTTTTGAGAAGATGTGTCAGGGTTGATGAAACTTATAGTATTCTAAGGGCCTGTCACGATGATCCTTCAGGGGGTCATTATTCTACAAAAAGAAATTCTCATAAAATTTTAGGTGCTAGATATTATTGGCCTTCAATGCATAAAGATGTTAAAAATTATGTTCATCATTGTGATGAATGTCAAAGAGTAGGAAGACCAACTGCTTCTACAGAAATGCCTTTGCAGCCTCAGGTAACTTTGGAACCATTCAAAAAATGGGGGTTAGATTTTATCAGCCCCATAGATCCTTCCTGTCAAGGGAAAGAATACATATTAGTTTGTACCAATCATCTGACGAAATGGGCAGAAGTTCAAGCTTTACAAGTTGCTAGAGAAGAGCAAGTTGTTGATTTTCTCTATAACAAAAATTTTCTTTGATTTGGAGCCCCCCGAACTATTGTTACAGATCAGGGACCCCAATTTATGTCCAAAGTTCTCCTAGCATTTACGGACCATTTTCAGGTGATCCATAAAAAGTCATCCCCTTATCACCCTCAAGCAAATGGTCAAGTAGAGGTGACTAATAGGGAGTTAGAAAACATACTAACAAAAATTATCTCTTTAGGAAGAAGAGATTGGACCAGGAAATTGCCTGAAGCCGTTTGGGTTTATAATACAACATGGAAATCTACAACTGGATTCAGTCCCTATGAGCTTGTTTTTGGAAAGAAACCTCTTCTTCCCATTGAATTTGAACTTCAAACCCTACGTACAACTATGGAGTTATGTCTAGATTTGAAACGAGCTCAAATAGAACAAGTTTTACAGTTAAATGAGTTGGATGAGCTTCGTTTGGATGTTGTTCATCAAATTGAACTAGTTCAACATCAACAGAAAGTTTGGCATGACAAATATATTAAAGAGAGAATTTCATAATGGTGAATGGCCCTTGCTATTCAATTCAAGATATAAAGACCATAAAGGAAAACTCAGAACTCATTAGCTAGGGCCATATGAAATTTCTGATTTTTTCTCAAATGGCACAGTTCAGTTAAAACCTATTGATGGTGATTTACGAACTCTCTTAGTTAATGGTCATCGCCTACATATCTACCATAAACCAGCTAATAAAGAAAAATTTACAAAGCTGGTAGAAATGCAAGAAGAGATCCAATGCATTGACTCTGTCAAGACATAGTCTATTTGATTTAATGTTTATATGTTATCTAAATATATATATATATATGTATATATAATTTTGATGAAAATTTGTAATAAAAAGACATGTGTACCCAATTTATTTTCAAAGAAATTTTCATAAATTTTTGGACTAACACGTGTTTTCATTTTGCAGGACCTCTCATAAAGGAATAACAACTTTTGGAGCACTATTCCAAGATGCTCTAGAACTTGATAGTTTGAACGCCTGATGCTTTGGAACCTGCTCTTCAACCTACCATGTTGGAAGGATGTTCTTGTGGAATGATATAACTCCTGAAGTTTGAGTTAAGTGGTGTTCATAATTTTCTTCTCTCTAGTTGCTACTTCGGATGCATCTTTCGACGATGCTCCAAAACTTTCATTTGGTTGCTACTTCGGCTGCATCTTTCGATGATGCTCTAGAACTTTCATTTGGTTGTTGCTTCAGCTGCATCTTTCGACGATGCTCTAAAACTTTCATTGGTTGCTGCTTCGGCTGCATCTTTTGACGATGCTCCAGAACTTTCATTTGGTTACCGTTTCGACTGCATCTTCCGACGATGCTCCAGAACTTTCATTTGGTTACCGTTTCGGTTGCATCTTTCAACGATGCTCCAGAACTTATCCATTTTCTAAGCTCGCAATGCATTCCTTATGCGTGCTCTGAAACTTTAACCACTTTCTTTGTCTGAATGCATGCTTTATGCGTGCTTAAGAACTTATTCATTTTTCATTTCGCCAACTCCTTTCTAATTTTTTTTTTAAATCTTCCTCAATGTTTTGATTATTGTGCATTGGTACATGCACCTTATTTTTCCATTATAAATAAAAGCCGTCGTAATAGCCTATCTTCATTAATGACTTCGTCATCCATGAGCTTCCTCATTCATGTCATAATAATTATACCGTCACCTCAGCCAATACCATTACATCATCTTGTCAAATTGGTAGAGGTATAAGATCTTCAAGAGATCATGGAATGGAAGTAAGTACAAATTTTTGCTTTAAATAATTAGTTATTTTTGAATAAAATATGATTGATTAGCAAGAGTTTCCTTTCCCAATTTAGTAAATTAAGCCACTTGGTGATTAATTGTTAAGTACGCTACTCTTTTTGTGGCCCTTCATGTAAATTGAAATTAATACACAACAAGCTTCGAGCAAGAGTAGAGTAAATAATTACAGTTCGATCATATTTTTTTAAAAAAATCAGTGCACAAGTCTTTGGCATTATTGAATTTTTCAGTAGGGTGGTAAGCAAGAAAAAAATGGGTAGTACAAAGAAGAAATCTGAGTTGGCTTTTGTAGAAATTTTTTTGGGGTTAAGTAACATCTCTCAGCTATTTGAAGAAGTGGGCTGGTTGGATTTTGTTAGGAAGTTCAAAGGGTATAATGAAAAGTTGGTGAATGCATTTGCGAAAAATTACTCTAATGGTTAGGTGATTCTGCATGGGAAGCATTTCAAGGTGAGTTCAAAAATTATCTCTTCTATTTCAGGGTTAGAAGATTCTGGCATTAAAATATCTGAAACAACACAAACCACATATTAGAAATTATTAGAATTGTTTCTTAGATAGGGAGATCCTCAACCCATGATAGTTTTCAGTACTAGGGGACAAAATAAGGGTTTTCAGTGAGCTTCTATCTTAGAACCCTAGGGTATTGCTGTTGCATGGATTATTAGATATTTTACTTGTGAAGGTCAACTCACTATTGTGGTAGGACCAACATTCTGCATGTTAACACATTTGCAGCATGGGAAGGAAAACCCTGCTTTAAGGGTTAATTTGCCTCATTTCTTGAATGATTCTATTAATTCTTCAATAGAAAGATACAAAACTAGTTCAGGGCCATTAAAACATCATGGGTTAATTCAATTGATTTGTAAATATCATTTTTGTAAGAAACCTAGAAGCAAATGGGAAAATGTTTTGGGGAAGTTTGATATGCCTACATCAGGAAGGAAGTTAGAATTAGGAGAATCTTCAAAACAAGTTGCTTCACCTTCCAAAGCAACTTCCCCCGAAGACCCTAAGGCTCCTGAACCCCAAATTCCTACCATAGTTGGTGAGGAAGTGTCAAAATTTAGAAATGATGAGTTTGAAAATCCGGCCCAGATAGAAGATGTAGAGATAATGAATCCAAATGTGGATACTCATCCTGTTAAGAAGAGGAAAAGAAGAACTATTCTTCTAAATGATCCAACTATTTTAAATTATTAGGATACTCCTCCTTTAAGGCGGAGAAAAATATTATCCTCTAGATCTACAAAAACCCCAACACAGAGTAAAGAGAATAGGTCAAAATCTAAAAAGCAAAAGAAAAACTTGGAAACTAAGGAGTCAATTCACCAATCCTCAGAAAAAGAAATGTCTGTTGAAAAAGTACATTTTCACTTGGTGTTTGAAGAAGAAGCTGTAGAACAAGAAAAACAGGAAACAAAAAGGGGACAATCTCCACTTCCTATGGAGGTTGATGACAATATGTTAGGAAATTTGTCTCCAATTATTAATAAAGCTATTGAAATTGTTGAAATTTAAAATATTAACATAGAATTGGAAAAATTGAAATTAGAGATAGAAGAGTTAAGAAGTCAATTGCATGAAAATAAGGAAAATATGGAATTACAACAAGAGGAAATAATGGTGTATAAGACTGTAATAAAT
Source organism: Sequoia sempervirens (assembly GCA_007258455.2). Lineage (NCBI taxonomy): Eukaryota > Viridiplantae > Streptophyta > Pinopsida > Cupressales > Cupressaceae > Sequoia > Sequoia sempervirens. The sequence continues at coordinate 52,065 of VDFB02252098.1, forward strand.
AAGAGGGATCAAGAAATTTAGGATTTAAAGTTGGAAATGCAGGGAAAAGATACATCTATTAGTGAGCTGCAGATGCAAATTTAGAATTGTAATGAGGAAAATAGGATACACAGAGATGGATTAAATAAAGAAATTTAGAATTTAAAAGGAAATTTTATGCTCATGTTTTCAGCCTTTGAAGAGGAAAAGAAAATACAAAAGGAAGAATTAAATGATTCTCTTAGTAAGATTATAGAATTAGAGCAGGACTTGCAGGAAAGCACAAGTAAACCAATGATGGAATCCAGAGAAGTTCAAACCAAGCCAACAATAACTGAATGGTTCCAAATTCAGATTCCTCCATTATTAATGAAATGGATGGAACGGTGCTATTTCCTAAGGAATGCACAAGTTGAGAATAACAGACTGAAAATGGAAATGGTGTTATTAAGAGAAGCATTTCATAAAGCTTATAAGGGGAAATAAGATGCGTGTCAAATAGCTGAATTTCTTTTATCCTATAGAAGACCATCAAGATTGTATTCAATATTTTTGAATGAATAATGTTTTAGATGGAAATTGCTTAGAATTTACAATGATCAACCTTATGAACCTAATGATAAAGAATTTGTTAAAACATTTGCAGACTCAAAGCCTGAAGAGCAAGATATGCTTTGTGAATTCTTTACCCATGATCTTTTGTTAGAGAAGCATACTGATTTTTATGTTAATATTTTTGTGGGGGAAGTGCAATTAAGATCTCTATTGTCTACTATGCATAATCAAATCCATTGGGAAGAACATAATAAAGAATATGTTCAAGTAGAGAAAAGTATCAGACTTCAAATGAGATCTCCAAATAGTAGACTAGAAGCTTTTAAAAAGACATTTGTAGCTCTTTTGTTGGATGAGAAAATGAAAGGGAGGTATGATGATAGCCTTTGAGTTTGTTATAATCATTTCATAGAACAGGGGCAAAAATTGGTTGGTAGGGCTTGGCATGCATGTGAAGAGAGATCTACTCCACTACCTATATATCTAAAGAAAAGAGAAGCGATCTCTCCTCTTAGTATTAGATGGTCCTTCATAAGAGTTGATGCCTTGGCCAAAATTTTAGATCTCAAAACAAAATGGATAGGAATGAGGTACATACCTCCTTTATTGCTATATCCAGCCCCTGCTTTTCATATTAATATAGATCAAGATGATATAATTTTCAATGAATGGAAATGGGGAGATACTTTTCATAGAGGCTTCCATAATTCCCCTGTAAACTTTGATGTCATAGCAAAAGATTTGTATGATATCAGTGCAAAATATGAAGAAGGGAGTAGAGGACAGAGTTATAATCAAGGGACAGGAGGACCTACCAAGAATTAGGTAGGGGAGTCTCTTATGAGGTAAAAATAACCTCATCATGATAATATGATAAAGACCTAGTTTATAAATGCAAAATCTCTATCCTTTGCCAATTAATTAAATTTTAGGAGAAATAATTGCTTAATTTTTAGTGAGAAATTGTATAAAATTTATTTCTTTTGATTCCTTGAAGTATTTTTCCAATATGGATTTAATGGGTTGTTTTAAGTGTTTTGTAGATAATAATCGGTCAATCAAAGTTGTAGATTGAAGCATCCAACTGGCACGTGCTCTAGAACAAGCTGAAGATATATGCTAGAAATATGCTCTGGAACTTGAGGGTGATGGACTGAAGATGTAGTTGTTCTTAAAGTTTTTATTTTTGTTATCCTTTGAATTAAAGACTTTATGGCTTGACTTGAGCCTCTTAAATACTATGTAATGGGTTTAAAGATATACGAGTTATCTATAGATCTGTTCTAGATATTTTCAATGGTTATCCACACCATCTGAAATATAGGATGTAGTTACAATTTCTCTATAAAAAATATGATCTTTAGAAGTAAGATATACAGTGAAAAGTAATCTTATAGAAGAGGGTGATCCCACAATAGTGGTTTACAATTTTGGCCAAATTGGACAGAAATAAATTTTTTAACTAAATCTTCACTTTCGGGCATCTATAGTAGCTAAAGCTGAGGAATTTGAAGATAATGCAAACTAGAGTTTGTGACATTTTGTCTATAGATTCTAAATATATTTTTTCAAAAATTTTGGAATTAGATTGCACTTCTTTTTCCATCTCCTCAAAACTAGTTTTTAGAAAACAACATTTTTAAGTGATGCTCACCATATAGCATAAATTTTTCCATGAAGGATAAAATTATAATTCTTTTGAATGTAGATTAAGTAACTCTGATATCTAGTGCTTCCACTTGGTTAGATATTTTTTATTGAATATTTTTTCTTTAATCAAGTTTTGAATTCAAACCAATTATAATTCAGACATAGCGCAACTGTATAACGTAACTTTTTTGTATGTATTGAAATTCATTTTTTTTTCTTTGTTAGATCAAGGACTTCAATATCTAGTGCACTAATATTTTTAATTTTTTTTTAATAATCTACTATTTTTCCACATGTGTAGAACAGAGAGCTTGATTTTCGGTGAACAACCTACATTCATGAGAAATCAAAAATAAATATAATAATTAAATTAAATTTATTTAAAATTATACTTTTTTGGAAGCTTATAATAAGGACTACATACTTGCAAAAAATAAATTTTAAATGAATTCATTTGATCCTCCAAAAGGTAAATCAAAAGTGGTTTTTTATCAACATTTTGATAAGTGTAAAGGAGACTCTATTACAGGTATGGTTTTAAACTAGCGGGGTTCTATCCAAGGGGGTTTGATTTAAGGTAGTTTGATCAAACCCTCTTCAATTGGAATTCTTTAAATGGAACCTTTTAAGGCTTAAATCATTATATTTTCTAAAAATATGTAATTTCAGCAAAAATCAGTTCCTCCCATAAATTGTAAACCAACTTTGTGGGATCACCATACTGTCAGAATGTTTCTGAAGTTTATGAATAAAGAGATTGTTATCTAAAATTTTGAGTTATGAGTCATGGATGATAACTATGATTGATAGATGTGTTTCTAAAATAGTTGTGAATGTGAGCTGAAAATGAATGTGATAATCCACGAGTTGGCCACTCGATGGTAGTAGATAAGTGTTTTCTTTTATTATAATGTTGTTTTGTAGAGAATCATTAAGTTTATTGTTATGACATTTTAGTTTTGAAGTATTTGTTATCTTTTCACTTTCGTTGTTTCTGTTATTAACTGTTAGAATCTTTATTGTTACAAAAAAAAATTATGGATTACTATAAGTTTTTCTGCTTTTATAATTTTCCAGCTTCTTAGTTTAGTCGTTTATGTGCTTTCCAATTTAGTTATTATGCTTTCTAAATTATTTTTCTTATGCTTCTAGTTCAAGCATTTTCTATTTTCTTAGGAATAAATTACTTTGCAGTTTTATAGTTAGACAGTTTGAAGTTAGAATTAATCTTAAGTTGTTCTTAAAATTTAGAAAACCCAAGGGAGATAGTCTAGACTTCTTCTATTGCAGATTACCTTGAACACTACCTGGTCGTCAAATTGAATATTATATTCTAAAGTAATGGGATTTAATAACAAGATATCACTTTTTGGCACTATTGTCGGGGACCCCTTAGATTTTTTGCTTGAGTGTTAATAGAAGACGCTTAGAATACCTCTTTTAGGCCAAAAATACTATCTTTGGCTTCCTTTTCTGCATGGTCAGGAAAAGAGGCCCTCACGAATGATTTATACCAAAAACCCCCCCAAAATATGTCCCAGTTATAAATAGGGAGGCCCAAGGCTCAGAAGACCACTTTGTCAACGAATTACTTGAGCCTAACCCACCAGAGGCTTTCCACTATGTCTCAGAAGATCATCCTGTAGTGCAACCTGTTGTTGAAGAAATTATTTTTGAGGAGCATATTCCTCTGAACATCATGGGAGATCAGAGGGAAGAAGCTAACTGTAATGATGCCAACTGTAATAACAACGATCCTCAACTACCTAGAATGTTCACTTATCCTATTGCTTTGGATGCAGATGATGATACAACGATGAAAAACATCTCTCTCGCTTTCCTTCCAACCTTCTGTGGTTTATATTCAAAAGATATAGACCAATTTCTCTTTGAATTAAAGCTCCTTTGTCAAACCTATGACTATAAAAATGATAACCAGAAACTGAAGTTGTTTCCTTCTACTTTGAAGGATTCAACCATGTGTTGGTTTATGGGACTATCATCTAGAAGCATTACATCTTGGGAAGAAATGGAGACTGTGTTCTTGAATAAATATCAAAGTTATTGTAGGGTGAGTGATTGTAAGGAAGAGTTGTTTAAACTTAGGAAGAATGAGGATGAGAGTCTAGAGGACTATTTAGATAGGTTTCTTTTCTTATCTAAATGATGTGGAGAAACGACCATTAGTGTTGAGATTCTCAAGACTATATTTCTTAAAGGACTCGATGATGATGCAAGAAGAAGTCTTGATTTAATGGGAAAAGGTGATGTGTCTCAATTAAACCTTAATGACATATGTGATTTGCGTCACAATTTTTCACGTACTCATGGAGGAATCTAAAAAACAAATCTTTTCAAAGGGAATAACGAGATAGGTAAGCTCCGAGAATAAATAACAAATCTTAAGATAAACATACTTGTCTAATTGAACACTACGTTGGATGGTATACAAGCAAAGACACGTAACCCTGAGACTTTGTCAATCTATTGTCCTAGGTGTCGAAATAAACATCTTTTACGTGAGTTCCCTTTAGACAAGGTTAATGTTTTTCAACTTTGTGAGCAAAGCCACCCTACCAATCAATGCGAGCTTCTTACTGATCTTAAGAATACTAAGAAAAAAATTGCTTCGGTTGAAGAAGAAATAAATGTGCTAAATCAACACCAGGGAGGTAATTTTTCTTATGGGCAGAATTCCAATCCTGCATGGAGACCCTAGAATAACTGGGCTGGTAATCAATGGCCTCCATCTCAGAATCAGCCCTATCTTCCACAGCCTACTTGGGGAACTCCTTATTGGGGATCTCCTAAATGGGAAAGTCAATCATGGGGAACTCAACAGTGGCCAAAATAGTCTCAACAACAATGGTACCCACACCACATTGATCCCCAATGGAATCAAGGCCAAAATCAATTTTATACTGGTCCTAGGAGGAATCAACAACAAAATTTGTTACCACCACCTCAGAATATTCCTCAGACTGAGCAGGTAAATCAACCTCAACTTCTAGCACAACCACTTCCCAATCCTAAGAACAATTGACAAAATACTCTGGTATATACTACTAAGCAAGATAATGTCACATGACTTAATGCAATTCATTGTGGAAATGTTCAATTACATTCTAGGACACTTCAATCGCCCACTATTGAGGAAGTAGTGGACGAACCTATTTCTCAAAATTTTGAGAAAGACACTACCCTACCCGCGAATATTACTGAGCCTTTAGTAGTAGGAGTTGCTGATTTACCTCAGGAGGAGGGAGGTCAGTCTTTGACTGAGTTTAGTAAAGATATCCCTTTAAAGGAGAAAACTCAAGCACCATTTTTGGAGCGTCTGAAATCAACAATTCTGAAAGATACTCCGGAAATGACATTAGCTTTTGAAACTGCATTAATTCAGGAAATTAAACGATTGCAAATAGAGGTTCCTTTATTGCAAGAAATAAAGGAAATCCTTGAGTTAAATCAGTTGATCAAACAACTATGTATTAGACCTCTAGGAAGGAAACCAAAGAAAATAAACACTGTGCACATTGATGGTTATTTAGTTGAATTTTTGTTTGGAAAGACTGTTGCTCCAAAATATGATGATCCTGGGAGTCCACTGATTACTATTACAATTAATGAGGTAGCAATACGTAATGCATTGGTGGATTTGGGAGTAGCTATTAATTTAATGACGGTGGATGTAATGGATAAATCAAGTCTTACTAATTTAAGTCCTACAACTATAGTCTTACAAATGGAAAATCAGTCTATAGCCATTCTAAAAGGTGTTATAAAAAATGTTCTTGTTAAATTTGATGGATGGGAATATCCAGTTGACTTTCAAATAATCCAATCGCTTACACCTAAAGATAGTTATTCAATAATTTTGGGAAGACCATGGTTGGCTACTGTCGCTGCTAAAATTGATTGTCGAGAAGGAGGAATGACCATTTCACATGGTCCAGATAGTAAACGTTTATTTTTATATCCTCCTGCTAAACCTACTGAATATAATAAAGTCTGGGTTGATGAACCAGAAGAATTTAGTGGGCAAGATAGTTTGGCCTCCTTGGCCATGGTAGTGATTAAACAACATGGAGAGGACTTAGAGGATGAGTTAGTAAATGAGGTTGCACACTTGGCTATAGGTTCGAGTGAAGAAGTAATAGAGGATGTACTAGAAATTTTGGGACAACTAATTGATATAAGTGGGATGGAACAAAATTATGTTACCATGGGGATGCCTTGTCCCTTGGCTAATATGATTCCTAGAACGAGTTATTTCTTTAATGATATTACAAGATTTCACCCACTTATACCTCATATTTTTCCTCTCAACACTTTGTTATGACCAATACATACTGTCACTTTGGCCTATCTAGGAACAAAAACAATTATGTTGCTACTAGGAAAAACTATGAATGTCAATAGTTGGTTGACAGAAATACAAGAGGATAAATTATTTAATGTGTTAGTAAAAAGATCTAAAGCTTTTTCTTGGGACTATACAGACATGAGGGGGATTCACCTGAGTGTTTGTACTCATCACATTTATACTAATCCTAATATGAGACCTGTTCATCAACCACAAAGGAGACTCAACCCCGCATTAAAGGATCTTGTCAAAATTGAGATTGAGAAACTCCTCTGTGCAGGATTCATTTATCCTATCTCAGATAGTAAGTGGGTGTCACCTATGGTAGTTGTACCAAAGAAAAATGGCAAGTGGAGAATTTTTTTGGATTATAGAGAACTCAATAAAGCCACCTTTAGAGATTATTTTCCATTACCATTCGTTGACCAGGTTTTGGATAATTTGGCTAGGAGGAAATATTTTTCCTTTTTAGATGGATTTAGTGGTTACAACCAAATTCAGGTAGCACCAGAAGACCAAGATAAGACAACGTTTACTTGTCCTTGGGGCACATATGCATACCGAGTTCTTCCTTTTGGACTTTGTAATGCTCCAACAACTTTTCAGAGGGCCATCTTGGCTATATTTGTAGCACTTGTCAATGATTGTGTAGAGGTTTATAGGGATGATTTCACAATATATGGGTCAACCTATGATGAAGCTCTTCAAAACTTGGATAGGGTTTTGGAGGTTTGTGAGGAAAACCGACTGTCCCTTAGCCACGAAAAGTGTTTAATAATGGTGGAACAAGGAATAGTCTTAGGCCATCACATTTTCTTAGAAGGAATAAAAGTTCATCCTAAAAAATTTGAAGTCATTCAACAATTGACTTTACCTCAAACACAAAAAGATGTTCAAAGTTTTCTTGGACACGCTGGATATTATAAAAGGTTCATAGAAAGCTTCAGTAAGATAGTGGCCCCTATGTTTTATCTTCTCCAAAAAGATGTGGAGTTTAATTGGATGCCTCAATGTCAACAATCATTTGAAATGATAAAAGAGAAGCTTGTCTTTGCTCCTATACTACATGGACCAAATTGGAGTCTTCCCTTTCACATTTATGCAGATGCTTCGGATGATGCAATTGGTGCAATATTAGGACAAGAAGATGAGGATGGGGGTAAGTATTCCATATATTTTATTAGCAAAAACCTAACATCTATTGAGAGAAACTACAAGACAACAGAAAAATAATTCTTAGTTGTGGTTCATGCCATCAAAAAGTTTTGTCATTATATTACAAGATATAAAGTTACAGTTTATACAGATCACTCAGCTGTAAAATATTTAATGAATAAACCTATAGTTAATGGTCAAATAATGAGATGGTTACTACTCCTTCAAGAGTTCAATGTGACAATACTTGACAAGCCAAGGAAATTTAATGAGGTGGAAAACTTTTTATATCGAATCAAACAAGAAGAGGGTGATCGAGCAACTGTACAAGATGAGTTCCTAGATCAAAATTTGTTTGCTATCTCTATAAAGGTTCCTTGGTTTGCTGATATTTCCAACTATTTAGCTACTTTTGAAGTACCTCCTGAATTTACATCAAAACAAAGGAAGCAACTTATTCGAGAGTGTGCACCATTTAAATGGATTAATGGAATTTTATTTTGTTGTGGACCTAATATGGTTTTGAGAAGATGTGTCAGGGTTGATGAAACTTATAGTATTCTAAGGGCCTGTCACGATGATCCTTCAGGGGGTCATTATTCTACAAAAAGAAATTCTCATAAAATTTTAGGTGCTAGATATTATTGGCCTTCAATGCATAAAGATGTTAAAAATTATGTTCATCATTGTGATGAATGTCAAAGAGTAGGAAGACCAACTGCTTCTACAGAAATGCCTTTGCAGCCTCAGGTAACTTTGGAACCATTCAAAAAATGGGGGTTAGATTTTATCAGCCCCATAGATCCTTCCTGTCAAGGGAAAGAATACATATTAGTTTGTACCAATCATCTGACGAAATGGGCAGAAGTTCAAGCTTTACAAGTTGCTAGAGAAGAGCAAGTTGTTGATTTTCTCTATAACAAAAATTTTCTTTGATTTGGAGCCCCCCGAACTATCGTTACAGATCAGGGACCCCAATTTATGTCCAAAGTTCTCCTAGCATTTACGGACCATTTTCAGGTGAGCCATAAAAAGTCATCCCCTTATCACCCTCAAGCAAATGGTCAAGTAGAGGTGACTAATAGGGAGTTAGAAAACATACTAACAAAAATTATCTCTTTAGGAAGAAGAGATTGGACCAGGAAATTGCCTGAAGCCGTTTGGGTTTATAATACAACATGGAAATCTACAACTGGATTCAGTCCCTATGAGCTTGTTTTTGGAAAGAAACCTCTTCTTCCCATTGAATTTGAACTTCAAACCCTACGTACAACTATGGAGTTGGGTCTAGATTTGAAACGAGCTCAAATAGAACAAGTTTTACAGTTAAATGAGTTGGATGAGCTTCGTTTGGATGTTGTTCATCAAATTGAACTAGTTCAACATCAACAGAAAGTTTGGCATGACAAATATATTAAAGAGAGAGAATTTCATAATGGTGAATGGCCCTTGCTATTCAATTCAAGATATAAAGACCATAAAGGAAAACTCAGAACTCATTAGCTAGGGCCATATGAAATTTCTGATTTTTTCTCAAATGGCACAGTTCAGTTAAAACCTATTGATGGTGATTTACGAACTCTCTTAGTTAATGGTCATCGCCTACATATCTACCATAAACCAGCTAATAAAGAAAAATTTACAAAGCTGGTAGAAATGCAAGAAGAGATCCAATGCATTGACTCTGTCAAGACATAGTCTATTTGATTTAATGTTTATATGTTATCTAAATATATATATATATATGTATATATAATTTTGATGAAAATTTGTAATAAAAAGACATGTGTACCCAATTTATTTTCAAAGAAATTTTCATAAATTTTTGGACTAACACGTGTTTTCATTTTGCAGGACCTCTCATAAAGGAATAACAACTTTTGGAGCACTATTCCAAGATGCTCTAGAACTTGATAGTTTGAACGCCTGATGCTTTGGAACCTGCTCTTCAACCTACCATGTTGGAAGGATGTTCTTGTGGAATGATATAACTCCTGAAGTTTGAGTTAAGTGGTGTTCATAATTTTCTTCTCTCTAGTTGCTACTTCGGATGCATCTTTCGACGATGCTCCAAAACTTTCATTTGGTTGCTACTTCGGCTGCATCTTTCGATGATGCTCTAGAACTTTCATTTGGTTGTTGCTTCAGCTGCATCTTTCGACGATGCTCTAAAACTTTCATTGGTTGCTGCTTCGGCTGCATCTTTTGACGATGCTCCAGAACTTTCATTTGGTTACCGTTTCGACTGCATCTTCCGACGATGCTCCAGAACTTTCATTTGGTTACCGTTTCGGTTGCATCTTTCAACGATGCTCCAGAACTTATCCATTTTCTAAGCTCGCAATGCATTCCTTATGCGTGCTCTGAAACTTTAACCACTTTCTTTGTCTGAATGCATGCTTTATGCGTGCTTAAGAACTTATTCATTTTTCATTTCGCCAACTCCTTTCTAATTTTTTTTTTAAATCTTCCTCAATGTTTTGATTATTGTGCATTGGTACATGCACCTTCTTTTTCCATTATAAATAAAAGCCGTCGTAATAGCCTATCTTCATTAATGACTTCGTCATCCATGAGCTTCCTCATTCATGTTATAATAATTATACTGTCACCTCAGCCAATACCATTACATCATCTTGTCAAATTGGTAGAGGTATAAGATCTTCAAGAGATCATGGAATGGAAGTAAGTACAAATTTTTGCTTTAAATAAGTAGTTATTTTTGAATAAAATATGATTGATTAGCAAGAGTTTCCTTTCCCAATTTAGTAAATTAAGCCACTTGGTGATTAATTGTTAAGTACGCTACTCTTTTTGTGGCCCTTCATGTAAATTGAAATTAATACACAACAAGCTTCGAGCAAGAGTAGAGTAAATAATTACAGTTCGATCATATTTTTTTAAAAAAATCAGTGCACAAGTCTTTGGCATTATTGAATTTTTCAGTAGGGTGGTAAGCAAGAAAAAAATGGGCAGTACAAAGAAGAAATCTGAGCTGGCTTTTGTACAAAAATTTTTGGGGTTAAGTAACATCTCTTAGCTATTTGAAGAAGTGGGCTGGTTGGATTTTGTCAGGAAGTTCAAAGGGTATAATGAAAAGTTGGTGAATGCATTTGCGGAAAATTACTCTAATGGTTAGGTGATTCTGCATGGGAAGCATTTCAAGGTGAGTTCAAAAATTATCTCTTCTATTTCAGGGTTAGAAGATTCTGGCATTAAAATATCTGAAACAACACAAACCACATATTAGAAATTATTAGAATTGTTTCTTAGATAGGGAGATCCTCAACCCATGATAGTTTTCAGTACTAGGGGACAAAATAAGGGTTTTCAGTGAGCTTCTATCTTAGAACCCTAGGGTACTGCTGTTGCATGGATTATTAGATATTTTACTTGTGAAGGTCAACTCACTATTGTGGTAGGACCAACATTCTGCATGTTAACACATTTGCAGCATGGGAAGGAAAACCCTGCTTTAAGGGTTAATTTGCCTCATTTCTTGAATGATTCTATTAATTCTTCAATAGAAAGATACAAAACTAGTTCAGGGCCATTAAAACATCATGGGTTAATTCAATTGATTTGTAAATATCATTTTTGTAAGAAACCTAGAAGCAAATGGGAAAATGTTTTGGGGAAGTTTGATATGCCTACATCAGGAAGGAAGTTAGAATTAGGAGAATCTTCAAAACAAGTTGCTTCATCTTCCAAAGCAACTTCCCCCGAAGACCCTAAGGCTCCTGAACCCCAAATTCCTACCATAGTTGGTGAGGAAGTGTCAAAATTTAGAAATGATGAGTTTGAAAATCCGGCCCAGATAGAAGATGTAGAGATAATGAATCCAAATGTGGATACTCATCCTGTTAAGAAGAGGAAAAGAAGAAGTATTCTTCTAAATGATCCAACTATTTTAAATTATTAGGATACTCCTCCTTTAAGGCGGAGAAAAATATTATCCTCTAGATCTACAAAAACCCCAACACAGAGTAA